>UCOJ01000530.1:0-91439 GCA_900474305.1 Cecidostiba fungosa
CACTTAGCCCTTGGTACACACCATATTTTTTGTGACTTATGCGCATATTTTCGCGTTTTTTGAGAGTTTAGAAGATTTGCCAATGAATTGAATAGCGGGCGCAAAAGTACTTTTGCGCCCGCCGGTCGGAAAACGACAACTTTTGTCCCTAATTTTAGGTAAAAAAAATGCGAAAATCGTGCATGTGTTACAAAAAGAATTTTACCAGTACAAAAGCCATAAAGTAGCAGCTCATATACATATACCCTAATCTCCCACAGCACAGAAACGACAAATTTATCAAACTTCAATATTACATCGACACCGCAGTATTATAAGACGATCGCGATGACGCCGCAGTGTATATGAACACTACCGCAGCTATACTCTCCAATGTCCGGCCGCGACGTCGAATCATGTGCCGGATTTATGCCCCGGCGATTTGTCAGTCGACGGTGTGTATATGCAGCTCTCGCTCTGCTGGTGCGAATGAGTTATACAACCGGCCATGTTTATGAAATGCAGCGCTGCGCAGCTCTGTTGTTTTTAGCCCGGGAAAAGCGCCGATTGTAAATCATCGGCTTGTGAGATGCTGCGGTGGGCTTTTGAAAGACGGCTTGGAGGAATTTTTGGGTCGAGTGTTCTGGCTTCTCAGAATGGAGATGTGGAAGAATGGAAGTAGGTTTCGTTGAGTTATGATGAATACGATCGCAATCGATCGGAGGTTATAAATTGTCGATTTCACGTGAATGAAATACTTCAATTATAAACATAATTCTGAAATTTATACGTAAACTCGCTCTAATAATAATAAATTCGAATCTATAACGATGAGAGATAGAGAGATAACACACGTGTAATAAACTCCACAATTGAATATTTCAGCCTCTCACTTGTAAACTCGGAAAAAGAAGCGGCAAATCCGAACGAGCCAAGCCAGTGAAATATAGATAAAGCTCGTCGAGGCTAGGCTAGCCCGGCAAAAGAGAAAGCTGCGCGCGGATTTAAATTTTAATATTTCACCGGTACAGCTATATACTATATGGGGAAAGCTTCTTACATTATACTGACGGCAATGTTTGCGCGCAAGTATAATATACATGGCTCGGGTTTTCCTCAATATTTTTATCCGTAAGTATTGCGCCCAATTATTGACTATATATCCAGCCGAGGTATATACAAGAGAGAAGAATTCGATGTTATATTTATTATGTAGAGGACTCATGAATATCGTATACAATAAGAAGAGCTTAGCTTGTTATTGGATAGTTCGGGTTTTTGAGTTAGATGAAGCCAACTGGTATTATGTATGATAAGATGTTTTTTGTTTACTTCTACGGCGAAGCAAAACTGCTATTTTCATTCGTCTAATTATGATTAGACACTATCGTAAGATAATTATTGATTCTTCAATTCGATCGAACTCTTGTTTGTATTATAGACACTATGTTTATATAAAATTATCGTTGATTAGAATAATTACCCCAGCAATATTAGGCTAAACTCTCTTACCGAAACTCTCCTTAAAAGAAAAAAAAAGAAGAGAAGCAAAGTTGCAAGCTCGCAAAGAAGAAAACGGAATCCTTAGTTAGCTCAAGCTTTGTGCTCACGTTTCCGTCTCGATCGTTCTTTTGCGAATCGACTGATGCGGAACGTGTCCCTTCCACCCATTATTTCGCGCCTATCTTCCTCTCTACAATAGCAGGAACATTTTTCCTCTGTCTGACTGAAGTTACGCTCGAACTACTTGACGCGAGGCTCATTATATTTTCTCCCAGTATGCGCATGCGCAGACGCACGCACTAGCGACCTTCAAGATTGAATGGGACGAGAGAGAGAGCGAGAGGAGCAAAAATAATGAGAGCTTTTATGGAATTTTTCGAAAAAGCGCGGGAACGGCGGTAGCCTTTTGTTACGGATTAATTATAGTCTGTGTGACGTGTGAGTGTGATATGCGTGTAAAAAAGTTTTATTTCGAGGAGCCGGGATTGTTGGTCCAATTATTGTAATTATGGGGCACTAGACGGGTCGTTATCAGTAATTAAGGCCGACGGATATAATTATGAGCTTAAAAAAATGGCATTTGGAGAGCTTGCAAGCGACTGTTGACGACGCGCGAGGAAAGAGCGGATAACTAAGTTTGCTAATTACTGCTGCGGTGAGTGTTATTGCACGGTAATAAGCTTTTAATTTTTGTGCTTTGTCTTTGGAGCTTTTTTGCTTGTTCTGTATTTTCAATTGTTGAAAATGAGTTTTTTTTTTCTAAAAATCGTGTGATTAGCCTCATGATCTTATTGGAATATAACGAAGAAACTGCTCGCGTTATCCGGATTTTAATGGAATAATTTTCTTGGCAAGAAGCTTTGAATTTCACTTATTGAATTTTGAAATTCTGCACAAAATTTCGTTATCTGAATTCTCTGCTTGATGAGCGAGCCATTTCCAGATTCGTCGTTTTTTCTTATCTATGGAAACAATTTGCATAAAAATGTAATGATACTTTCTAATCCTTTACTTCGAATGGAAAGTTTTCAAAAATAATTGTTTATTATCGACTGTGCGATCTTTAATTAATTGAAAATATATTTTTTACGGTATAGGTGCGATAACGTGATAAGATTGATAGAGATAACTCGGCGAGCAAGTTACAATACAGTTATTTCGAAAGGAATAGATCAATATGAGAAATACGTATTAATTTTTTTGTTTTTTTATTGTACAAAAGATATAAATATAATACGAAAATGATAAATAACATAAAGTTAGGTGATCATTTCAGTATCAGAGTTTTATAAAATACGAGCTCTTTTTTTAGATAAAGAGATAGTGTCTAAATTGCCTACTATATATAAATACGCCCGATAAAATAAGATACGATGAAATACTTTTCTTGGAACAAATAAACCATCGTTTCACATTAACACTTACATAGTAATACTTTAACAAATAAGTGTCAAATAAACATCAACTAATACATAATTTTTACTTAACAATTAAAATCAGAACTTATTTAAACTAACGTCTCACAATTATATAAACAATCATATATTAAGCTAAGAACATTTAAGTTTACACTTTACACTATTACAAATCACAACGAATTTTCAACGCCAGCATTATTATTCATCAGAAAATCCGGCAATAGTGCCAAGAATAACTATCACAACGATGAAACAGCACACAAAACTGGTACATCGCCGACAGCACCAACAGCAGCATCTTTCTTGCACGATCACTTGGGAATGATTGACGAATACGATCCGCTGTTGCGATGGATGAAGAACCGGTTGATGAACCATGTTGATGATGTACGGAGTTGGTGGTGGTGTCGGTAGTACTTGATGGTGCAGTAATTCCGATGAGTAAAAGTTCTGATTGTAGTTCTGAGGTGGTTCCAGAGGTGGAACATCGCTGTAAGGTGGTGGAAGAGTCGTTTCTTCATCGTTGATAGGAAGTTGTTCGTACGGGACCGACATTTTGCAAAAGCTTTTTCACTGACGAGCGGATAGCGATTGACTGATAATACAGCACTGAGACGTCTTTCCGTGTAAGTGAGCGACCAGATAATGGCTTAGATAGTCGCAGATAAGCTGGGATATGTGCGGAAGTGAAGTTCAGATAAATGTTATATAAATAGATTGTTGTATCTGCTTGGTGAAGAACTTGTGTTCACGTACTTCACACACTCAACACTAATGAAAACGTGAGCGTATCACGAACACGATTATGCCTATTATGAAAAAGAAGAAAACAGTTCTGACCAACAAGGTAAGGTGAACGGCTATTTTTGATCTATAGAATCTTCGATCGTTTATATCGAAAACGACTTGTCGTTGAGGCCTTGGCTGATAGTTGCGAACGTTGTAATTGTATGGTAGACGTTGATGATCGAGGCCTGAACCGAAGAGCTCGTTGTATGATGGAGGAGGTCCGTATTCGGTATGTGGAAGTGCCATTCTTTTTTTATTTTATATATCTGCAGGTGTGGCTCTGGTACACGAGCTTTGACTGAGTACAAGCAATAGCCCAATGTATTATTAAGCTGTGTTCACGATAAGAGCTACGTTGATAAGAATTGATTATTTTGTAATCAGTTTCTTACTTGATCCGAATCACTGATTGACACTTGGTATTCTGACGTAAAAAAATACGAAATTCAGCAATAACTTTTACCTTCAAAATAAATTTTTTGAAACACAGACACATGCCTCTCTCGCTGACTATTAAAGACCACTACGTACAGAAAGCGCAACGATTCCAAAAACAAAAATGACAAACAATGTCCAAAGCAAAGTGCAACAGCAGTCACTGATCTGTGCTCCATCGACCGTCTGATGATTAGTACCGATGCTGACGACGTGGTGTTGAGGTCTTGGTTGACTTTGCGCAGCGTAAGATGTTGGTAGGCGTTGATTATCCAGACCTGGACCGAAGAGTTGGTCGTACGATGGCGGAGGTGTGTTGTAATCGTGTGGAAAGGCCATTTTTTTCAACGAAGAACTTTGCTTGTCTTCGGTATAACTGAGTACATTGACTGGTTACAGTGTCTTATTTAACTGTGTTTATGATAAGAGAGGGTATAGATAAAGTTTGATTGTTCTACAATCATTAGAACTAGATCTGCGTAATGGATTAAGGTACGACGTTGTTATAAAATATCACTGGATCTAGCAGTCGTTTTCTCTTTGGAAATCCCGGAAGTTCTTCGTAATCCAATAAATTATATACACTTCACTTGGAACGATTACATTTCAAACTTGTGATTGAAACTAAGTACAAAGATCAAGCAGATTACAATGACAAACGTGAAGATAAAGCAACAAGAACAAGGCGATGACGTGAGCCACTGATCATCTTCGTTGCGAATAAAATTACAGAGACAGCTTGAAACTAATGACTGACAGCTGCGAATAGTGTAAGTGTGTAGTAGACTCTGATGATTGTGGTTCTCGGAGAACAGCTGTTCGGTATCGACGTTGTAATGTTCAGAACTTGGCTGTTGATCACGAATAGCGTAAGAAGATGGTAAACGCTGATGATCAATGTTCTGGGAGTAAGTCTCTTCGTAAGATGGCGGAGGTTCGTAGAAGGTGTGCGGAAGTGCCATTATTTTTTTATGAAGATCCAAGTCCAACTCGAGTTTGAACATTGACTGACCGAACGGAATAGTTCCAATGTCTGGTTAGCTGTGTCCGCGATAAGAGCCACGTAGATAACGCTTATAATCAGCGTCTTTAAGATCTCAAGTGCAGATTTGTCTTTGACATTGAGATAAAAATAATACGTGATATTTCGTAGATTTTTATAATTTACAACTAACAAAGTTCGTTCACTATACACTAGTCATTCGTCTGATGTAAAGAATCGGGATCGCATTCTCATCGCAACAAATCCCATGATAAAGAATATTACTAAACTACAGACCAACAAGAAAAAGCAACCACGTTGTCCACTTCGCTGATGATCAGAGTCGATGATAATGACTTGACGCGTACATGACGGCTGCTGAACGTGAACGGTGAAATTAGGAGATGAAGGTCGATCGTTGAAAATCTCGTTATAAGATGGAGGAGGTGTATTGCCACCAGGTGGAACTGCCATTGTGTATCAGTACACTGAACGAATTCGCAAAACTGACTCGATGTATTACACAGCTGGGCCGGCGATAAGAGAGCATAGATAAGATTCGATCACATACCTCTCAGGCGTATACACTTCACTAACTGCCTATTAAAACTTGGCCGAATCCCTTCGAACTTGTCGAGTCAATATAAGACTCGAGGCGGTAATGAAGGTAAAGACGAGAATCAAATATCCGATTATCTTCAATGCCCTGATCTGTCGCTGTAGTTTTCGCTGTTGCTGCTGCCGCTGATTCTCGATGTCAAGAAGTTGAGGTGTTGGCTGTTGATGTCGAGGACTATTGGGTGGTAGAGGTTGTTGATGGCTGCTAAGGACGTAACATGCTGGTAGACGTTGATGTTCGAAACTGGAACCGAAGAGTTGATCGTACGACGGAGGTGGTACGTTGCTGTCGCGTGAAAGTGCCATTTGTGATAGTGATTCGAGCAAGACTCCGGTATAAGTACTGATACCGAATTGTTTTGATGGCTCTGCGTTGGTGATAAGAGAACGTATACAGATAAGATTCAATCGCTCTGTCCTCGATGAATAACAATTATCGCGTATACTCAACTGAACATTTAGGGACCATACGTTGGATTTTTTTTTAAATTGAATGCACCAACGATGAAGCCCACGAATATAATAATAATCACGATGATTGACATGAATTTGCAAACGTTTGGCTGTTGGTATCTGACGGTATAAGAGGGTGGTAGACGCTGATGGTCGAAACTGGGAATAAAGAGCTGGTCGTATGATGGAGGAGGTGTGCTTCTTGAGTATTAACTGCATATAAATACGAGTTTCAATGTTAATTTAAGCTGTACCTACGATAAGAGACACTAGATAATATTCTCTAATCAGTTTCTTACTTGATCTGTAAAACGTGATTGATTTTGTAAAAATATCTTTAGGTGTGATGTTAATTTTTATTAAAAAAAAAAAAAAAAAAATTATACAACGACGACAGGTGCAACGCTTTGCTTCCTCCCGCTTAAATCTGTAAACCAAAGCATTTGAGGACTGGCCCTTCCCCCACCGCTTAAATTCTGAGCCTCGGGCTAGAGAGCATAGGTGGCGCATAGGTACTTTCCTGCGTCCATCATCACTATCTGCGAGCACACAGCATATATAGCCGTGTACCATCTATGCTAAACCAGCCTCGTTAGGTCTGCTAAGACCACTCATGCTATAACTGCTTAATATTTAAGGTTAACGTCATTCATAACAAGTTAAGTTTATTGTTCACATTAATGATAAATTATATTCAATCAAAGCTGAATACAGCATCAGAGAAACTCTCCGACATGCAGCAGTGCCAATAATCGATCTTCAATATATATCAACCATTTCTTCTTCAATACGACGCTCGATTTTCAGCTGTACCGCTTTGCTAATGCCTCCTAATGTCCTTGCACTCGATCGACCAATCGTGACTAACTGGCTCTACCTCGTGCCTCTTCTTTTTATTCTACTTTCTTTCTCTGCATTTCGTATGCGCAAATGTGCACAATATTCAGCTTCATTTTTGCTGTGGGCAGCTCCTGTAAAAACCACACGACTGAGTTATTGGCAATAGAAAGTGACTTATTTACCAAAGTTTTTTACTTTCTGTAGAGTTTAAAAAAGTCGTTTCGACAAACATAGACTAAAAGTTTAGTACATATACGACACAAAAAAGCATATACTGTCTATTGTCATCAAAAACAGAAGCACTATGTTTTTATTTTCGCTTCTGTATCTCAGTGTAGTTTTACACACATATGCCATGTATATGCACTCGCTTTTAATTGCAATCTTCCTTACGCGAAGAGTCGCGAAAGAAGAGAAAAAAATGAAAGAATCCCTCCATATACCCGCAGCAAATGAATGAACGAATGCATGATTGGAGTGAATATCGCTCGAAATTCGCGCGGAATGATTGGAAATCCGACGAAATCGCGCGAATATGAGCTGATGCAGAAGCAGAATAAAAAGGAGGCCACCTCTATGTTGCTAATAAGTACTCGCGAGAGCCTCCCATTTTCAGACTGATTAAAGTGGGCGCCTCTCGTTATGCTCGCGCACGAGCGAGCGATATATCTCTCCTCTGGGTTTCATCAGCCAGTTTATGTCGAGGGAAGGAAAAAAAGTTAATCCGAAAAGAGGGCCGGATTTTCCAACCGGACACGTTGTCCTTTTTTTCGGGATCTGTATATATATGGATACATCTATATATATGCTCGATGATTATCGGGAAAATTGGTCGACGGTGGTCTGCATGGCTGAGGGGATTATATGTCTGGATTTAGATTATGTATTGTGGGAGAGACGCGTGGGTTCGTTTGCGTTGGAGGCAGGAGTTGCTTTCAAATTAGCTCGGTGTTATATTACGTGGCATGAATATATAATAAAATCATTTTTGGATCATTCATTTATAACTTTTTGTAAAGTCGTGCTGAAATTTTATTTTCAGGTCTCTGGGCTTGAATATAACGTGTACTTATGTTAGTATACGTGTGTGTAACTTATCATTATTTGGCTGCTGATATTTTCATTTACACCAAAATTGCTAACCTAAGTTTCAGCGTAAGAATTATCAACTATTGAGAAAGAAATTTAAATGTAAATTTTTTTCAAATTCTAAGAACACAGTAGAGCGTCGCTTCATTGCAGGGTTACACGCATTTTGAATTTCAAAGAAGTGCATGTTAAAATGTAAATTAAAGTCGAGCACTCTGAAAAAGGCGTGTAAAGCGGTAGTGAAATTGGCAAAAGAGAGTTAATTGGAGAAGAATATAAAGAGCGCATCGATTTTCAGCTAGAATTATTCCCATTCATGCATTTTATAAATTCAAGCTCGCAAGGACAATATGAGCTTAATTCCCAATTCAATGAATTAATTCACGAGTCCATCTCGAAAAGACCATTCGAGCAACCAAAAACGCGTCGTTTTAATCCCGTCCACTCTCTCTCACCTCTTAATCGCATTTGCTCAGAGAGAGAGAGAGAGAGAACAAACGCGGCGCTAAAAGTTCACTTAAACGATAAGCGCGTAAAAGTCGTCGCAGTGTAGGGCGTCAAGTAAATAATTAAACTTTCAATTCCGACAGTTTCTCTTTACAAAAACCCTGTTGTCGTCGTCTTCTTTAAACTCGTAAACTCAAGTAGTAGTAAAGCGAGTGTATAAGGAAGCGAAGAGAGAGAGAGAAGAACATGCCTTATTCATCCGGTCTTGATGCGCTTTGCGTTTTTATGGTCTACGCAAACGTCCTTATTAAAGCTCGCGCTGCCGTTGTAGATGAGCTCGAGTTTCTGCGCTTTGTTCCGAGAAGCGATTTTTCCTTGTAAAGAACCCTGGCTTTCTCTCCAGAATATTTGTATGTGTGTGTGTACAGAAATGGCTGGAAATAAGCATGTGAATCGAGAAAGGATTTTTTGAAGTTTCTGGTGCACAATGATTTTCGTGGAAATTCTAGCTCTCTCTCTCTCTCTCTATCGATTCGACGAGTCGAGGTCAGTCGCGAGAGCTGACCTTTATATCGGTCTGCCATGTACACGTGAATCGTTCTTTTAACTGTTTGCTGTTGACTTCTTACTCGCGCAGCAGAGTTTTATTGTCCTTTTTTTCAAGCTCGTAAATCTTCCTACACCCAAATCAATTTAAAAAAAATAAAATCCACATACACTCTATTAATTTTATTTAGAAAATGTAAATTTGTATATATAACAAAAAAGCACGAAGAATTACAGTATGATGTAATCACATGCTTGACTCGTCTCATTTCAGGTGGAATCCATTGCTCCGCGCGCTGTTCTAGATCCAAATTCGGCAGCGGACCATTCCCTCGAAACTATGCGCTGCCATGCATCGTTTCCGCCAAAGATTTATCGCTCATGATCATCGTTCATCGAATCTGCGTTGATTGCAACTTCCTCCTCTGAAATCCGCACACTATACTGGTAAGTGTAACATTTATACACTTGACGTGTAATAAAACGATTATTCGTGTTCTTAGTTGCGACTTTGCCAAAAAAACATTTCAAGTGTGTGATGTGAATACACAGCCACACACAAGTACAGTTTCAAACTAATCTGTTGAAAAGTTGTACCCCGGAGAACGATCGCCTTAATCTAAATAAATCTCTCGCAAAAATCCTTGGGTCAACATCTCACAGCCGTTAGTTTTCGTACAGTTTACCTCATTATACGTATACAAACACGCATCATCGTACATCCCTTGATTCCGAGTATAACACATGTGTTAGTTTCAAAGGTATACATTTAAATTCTCGCATTGAAGTGCAAACAGCCGAAGCTCAAAGACGCGCTTAATTTCGCGCCTTCGGAATTAAAAGTCCGAGGCTTTTTCAATTTTCCCGCGTTTGAAAGCTCATCCTTTGCCCTCTGGAATCGAGAGCAAGCGTTTATATAGAAAGCGAAACTGTATATAGTCGAAGGCCATAGCCTTGGGTCTGTTATTCCAGACGCGTGGCCAATTTGCTTCGAATTTTTTTTCTTCATCCTGATTTTCGACGCATTGCGCAGCGTTTTTTTCGGGTAATTTTTCATGAAAAATTGAGCGACCTGAAAAGAAAGAGATCGAAAGAAAATTTTACTCTTTTTTTCGGATGGATATACGGAGAATCGGTTACGGGATCAACGTGTCATGGACGTCAAGGGCTGAATTTTGCAGTGAAATGCTATGCGTATAGGGTTTTCCATTTTTCTCTTGCGATAAGTTCTTTTCCTGTGAATAACTTCGGAGAATGTCTAGTTCCGCATTGAAATTCGAGCATTGAAATTTTTAAAAAAGACGTTTTTCGAAGTCGAAGAATTGGATGAATTTCTCTGAATTCTAAAAATTCTTAAATTATCAAAAAGTCGATACTTATAGTATAGAAATTCCGTTTGATAAACCACGTCGTCCTCTACGAAACATCGTCCTGTTAAAAACCATTAAACCGTTATTCCTATATAATATAGGTCAAACAGTAGAAAGGAAAAAAAAAGAACAAATTCTGCCGACGACTGCGGTGGCATTGAATCTTGACTGCAGCGCTGGCGATAGTTTCGCCTCCGATAAATCCGCATTATCGAGAGCCGTGTCGCTTCCGATGCCTCATTTCGGCTGCTATTATCGTTTATTGCTTCGCAAGCGCGAAGCTTGTACTTTACGTACACTTTTCCCTCTACTTTAATCTCTCTCGGGAGGCTTTTATTTCCTCGAGCTCGTTGGGGGATTTCCTTGTGTGCTTCTTGACTTTGCTTATTGTTCGAAAAGTATAATGACGGGACACTAAGCCGGCGGACGTTATAATACCTTTGCGTCGAGGTGAGAAAGATTTTTATGGATTTTTAGACGTGTTATTGCAAGTAAAATTCCTTTTTGTTAAATGGAAAAGCTTATTCAACGAATAATTAAAGAAACCAAATATTTTTTACATAATACTAGTATATTTTATTAAGTTTTTTTAGAAAAGAAAGCAAGAGTTATCATCATAAATCAAATTATTTTGTAATAGAAGATGCTAATTTTCAATAACTAAATTAAAATTCAATTAATGAACAAACGTAAATGTATAAAAAAAACCTCAACCCTAAACCAATTTCCTTTCACTACCATCCTCAAACAGTCCGATGAAGAAAAATTACGATAATTACCCTTTGTGCATAACCTTCTCTTGAAAAAAAAAAAAGCCAAGTATCCCAAGATCGACCGATTTCACAAAGAACAGACAGTCACGCTTGAGTTTGTTCGAATTCCCGACTCGATTACACACACACACACTTTCGCGAAAGTGTGAAAAATACGTACGAAAGCTCATCGTGAACAGAGGAAAATCGTGCCTTTTTTGCAGCGATGCTAAGCGTTTCGTAAATGCGGCGCTCTTTGAACTGACGCTCTTGACGGAAAGAATCTCGAGCAGTCGACTGGCCTTTTTCTGCGACACGTCGGAATTTTTAAACGTCGTCGAGCTTTGATGTCGGAATTCAATGTAGGATTATTTCAATGGGTTGTCACTTTCGACGCTGCGAAGAGCTTGTGAGGACTTTATATCGACTTTTGTTGGGTGATGTATCTTACTTTTACGTTTTATTAAAAATTTGTTATGTTAGTGAATAGTGTAACAAGCGACACATAAATATTTATTCAATTTATCAGAATATTAAAATTTAATTTAAACTTTCTAATTTAAACTGAATTTTCGAACTAAAATTCGAGTCTACAGCTTACTTCATGTATTAAAATTTTGATGAAAACGGATTAGAAACAAGATTAACCAAGTCATATCAAACTTACATTCTCGAGGAAACTCGTTTCCTCAACAATTGAACCCTCGCTCACAACAATATTCAATTACACGCGTGTAATATATATCTCCGAAAAAAAAAACTTCTTTCAAACCGACAAACTCCAACAATTTCTCGCACATATCAACAAAGGACAAACTTTCTCTCCTCGACAATTTAGTTCAAAAGGACGACGACGACGACGAAAGTGTGAGTTGCAAAAAAAAAGTTGCAAAAATTCCAGCTGCGCGCGAACTTATTTATCTCTTACGGCGGTGTTGCGTAAGTTTAACGCGACGAGCGATACACCGATAAGCTCTTGGAAGGGAAGATAAGGAGCTCTTCTTTTCTTGGTGTCGACGGATCTCTACAAACTGCCGCCTCTGGCGCTCACGCTTTCTTCTGACTTTGTCCCGCTGGTTCCGCTTTAGGGAGACACTGCGCGTTTGTTCCTTCTTTTTTTTTGCTTTATAGATTTCTTTGGAGGTATGTAATTTGGATGTGTCATTATTATATAGACCTTTTTTTGGTTCTTATTTTAGTTTACGTTTAATTGATAGTAATTTCCGCTCTACTTAGTAGAATCTCACAATATTGAAGAAAGACATAATAGCAATAGAAAATATAGTGAATAGCAATTTCTTATATTTTAATAAAATTTTTACTAGAGTATAAAACGAAATTCTTCTGTAAAATTACACGGTTTCGGAAAAATACGTCAGAGTTTGTAGTTCAAAGTTTGCAGTTTATTTGTTAGAGAAAAGTATACATATACACACAGAAAATAAAGTATATACATAAATAAAAATGTCTATTCTCTCTATAAACCAGTATGAGTTTCACACGTGAAAGAATCCTGTAAAAAAAACTTTTGAAAAGTTCACTCAAGCATACGCCGTCAACACGCAAAAATTCCCTCAAATAAATTCACTCCCTCGACACTCTTCATCCAGCCGTATATGACACCAATCTGTATCGAATTCATGGTCTAATTGACGGTAACGAAAAAACCGGGCTCACGAACCAAAAAAAAAAAAAAAAAAAAAAATGTGACACCCGTCGATACAACCACGAGGAACAAAAGCTCGACGGTAATTAGACGCGGAGACCGCGTATAACAGTTCGTCCACGAAATTCGGTTATGCAGATTAAAATCAATTTTCCGTCACGAGCGCGGCTCGGAGATTCGCAATTTCCGTTTGTTTCCTGACAGATTGCGGCTAATTCCGCGTCGTTTCATACCGACAGTTAAGCTAATCCGAAAAGGCAATTTGCGACGAATAATCGACAATCGGCTACTGCGACTATGTGTATATGTATATATAAATAGATATCATCGGTATAAAACCGACTGTAAAATCGTCCAGGGGATTATCGGTGAAATTACAAGTTTTCATTACGCGCCTCTTTTGCTCAGTTTGTCTCGCGGCGGCTGTTATGGTCGTAAATTTTTTAGCGATTAATGGAAATTATTAGGGATGTGTGTGTGGAGTCGTTTTATGCATATAGGAATATTTCGTTATTTTAATCTTTGATTTTTCATAAATAATATAAAGTAAGAGTTTTCCAGAGAAAAATGAATCTTTCATAAATCGCGCGTTGTATACTGAATACGAATCCGGAATTTCTCTTATATAATTTTCGTGATTTAGTCGCGGTAATTTCCGACAGGAATATATATCCAATGAATTTATATAATATTGAATAATAACGTTCGACTGACGAGATTTGCATAATATTAATCAAATATATATAAAATATAATCTTGCGCATGATGCTGGACGCGAAATCTTTTGCTATAGGTATAAATTATGCAAATACCAAATTGATACATTGCGCGAACTTAAGCGAGTGCAAGTTCTCTCTAACTGCACTCCATCATTCAAACTACCCTTAAAACTGTATATCTATATATTATTATATCGTTAGGCAACAAGGCCGCCGAAAATACGGTGCTAGATAACTTTGGAATTAAAAGTTTGTTAACAGTATGTTTACATAAATTTTATTGCTTTACACAGTTTTTTTTTTTGTAAAAATTACTTTCAAAGATTCATTTCTTTTAGTTATTAGCGTTTGATGTTTTCTATTCTGAATCTCAAAAATCAAACGTATTATTATTGAAGACACATTTAAGAATCCAGATATACTTTAAAATTTTCGCGAATATGATGCTAACAGGATCCTATTTTCGCGAGTATATTATAAGTTATCAAATCGCATAAACCCAGTCAAACGCAACCGGAAAATCCCACTCCAAATCTTTCGTTATTCAGCAATATATATTCACCCAGTCCTCCGTATAACTTGCAGTGGCGAAAAATTGAAAACAAGCAAAAAGCATTTATCAAGATCTATAAATCAGAGAGCCTTCGTCAGGCGAAAATCGGTGCTCGTTGAAAATGAATTATACGCCCTGAAAAGTCCTCGAGAGACTGCAGTCGTTGGTATTATACACATATAAGACGCCGTTGGGACAAATTTACCGAGTAACGATTAAGAATCGCCGAGTTTGCGCTGAAGATACGTGTGGATTAAATGTTTATGTGCTTTGAAGAAACTGCTGAGGTCGAGTTTATTCTTTATCGACTGAAATGTATTATATTTTGCCAAGTTATCTTCGAGTTTACACGTGAGATATTCGATTTGTTAGTTTATTATTCGGCGGTGGATTTTCACCGATATTTTGTGCCTCTGTGTGAAGCTGTATCGATATGGCCCTTATCGAGACACTATTATAATTCGGTCGAATAAGCATAAACGTGACGAGTGAATTACGGTAGTCGATATACGGGTTATCGATTTGTTCGGTTTATTTCGCATACTTGCAGTATCGTATAGAATTTGTCGATGTAATGTATTTTCTTAAATATTCAGATTATCGCACTTAAAGTTAATTTGAGTAGAAAAAATTCTAGCCGTGAGTGCAAGGTTAGGGCAAAGTAATTAGTAAGATTACAGATAAAACAAGCACAAAAGGGTCCATCTTATTTGCGAGAGTGACACAATATAAATTACGTGCTTATCCTTTATATCAAAAATTTTATATTTCCGAGAAGGAACGCTCTACGGAGGCTCGAAACGTCGGAGAAAAATAATGATCTTAAATTTAAGCTCGTCCAGATATCCCTCTAGTCTCCTCAATGTTATTAGTGATATTAACCAGCAATAAATTGTAATATGTATACTTAAATTAATAAATTTATAATTCGATTAAATATTTATTTTTCAATAATAAAAGTTTGTAATGTGTTAAAAGAATTTGTCTGATTTAAATTGTTTTTAATAAAAAAAAATGTATTCATTTATTTTACGTACCCGAAGAATGAAAACGACCGACATGGGCAGTAAAAATTACTAACATTTTATATAATTACTCTACTCAGAAATTGTACTAGTCAGTGAAGTCTTTCGTTCTAAATGCTTTATATTTAAGTGTAATTTTCACGAAAGACAAAGCTCTCGTTATCACGACCGATGATTAATTGAAGTTTGCTCGGCTTGTTTATGAAACTGCGGATGATGTTTTTGCTATCTCATACCAGTACAAGTTCTTCAAGCTATTGTTTTCGTTAAAGGGTTGTTGGAGAGAATGCCGCTTGTATTATAATTACGAAGAAATTACAAACTTTTTTATTTTAATGAGGCAGATAATTAGAAGTTGGCGTCGTGGCTTTTTCTTTTTTCCGGCTAAGCGTGACATGCTAAAGTTTTGATTTTCATTCTTAACGCGTAGCTCGCCTTTAATCGGCTAAAATACTTTTAAGCGTTTTCTCATTTGAGAGAGTCAGTGTATAGTCGTGTAGGAATATGACGAACCGTTTTTGCTTACACGCTTGTTATCGTGATGGTTTAGTGTTACTTGACGTGTTTTTTGCATGTGACTTGAAATGATAAAGTGCTTTACTTTTGATTATATATTAACGGTTCATTTCTTTGGATAATTACTTGTCCTTGTTTCGATTTTTTTTTGGCGAGGTAGAGTTTAAAAACAGTAGTTTGATGGATATCTTGCGATATTAAAATATTAGCTATATAATACGATACTGTTTGCAAAAAATTCATCATGGCTTCGACAAAGATTAATGAGATGAGAGCTTATAGTGTAATTTAATCAGTAAAGATGACGTACTCCGATATATTTATTTAGTTAGTCTAAACGCAGTATCGATACTCCTATTTTAACCCCAATTGTAGAGCTAATTTTCTCGCTTTCTCTCAGAAAAGAGCGAAATAACAGAAACTTTGAATGAAAATCGTATAATTTTTAACTAAAATCGCACAGCAAAAAATACTCATTTCCGGTCCACCGTTCCAATCAATACCCAAGAAGAAAAGCCCGTTCGAATCACGCTCAATCCCAATAGCCCATGCCGATAGAAAGAAAAAAAAAGTCCAGCAACGCGCAGATGCGCGCAACAATCCTCTCCCCCGAGCTGTACAGGTGTCCACGAGCAATTGCACCCTTGCGTACGTGTGCGGCCGTTTAACGCTCTTTATATATATATATATATATATATATACACACGCGCGCGCGACGCTAATACAACACGTCCCACATCAACATCCACCCTTTCGTTTTTTACGCTTCCGTGTGTACCTGCCCTACTAGTGGCTCTTCTTTTTCTTTCTCTCTTGGTGATCCGTTGGCTCTGGCTATATAGATATAGCTACACGTGACTGAGCGATTCGCTACTTGGACGTTGTTTGTAGTCTGTAGGCCTATATGTAGGTGATTGGATGATAAGAGCTACGTGTTGGGTGATTTAGTTGTTTTTTTCTTCGCTCGAAAGTGGGTTGGGAGATTGGCTCTTTATTGGTTTAAAGTTGAGAGATAGGAAGGAGATACTGCACGAGTAGAAGAGCTTTTTTATTGGATTGATTGAGTTGTTTTGTATCGTATTACGTAAGAGTTTTAACGATGTATGTAATGCTCTACAATTTCTGAAAAAAAGAAAACATCTGTGTATCAATTGTATATTACCCGGATTCGATAAATCTCTCTCAATTCAAGCTTTCAAAAAATTTTAATAAAGCTCGTTTGAAAAAAAACAACAACCCATTACTCTCTCTCTCTCTCTTCTAAAAAAAAACGACGTGTATATACATCCCCATTTTTGTTTTCCAAGTATATATCTGCATCCCGTATCTCACGCTATCGGCTGGCTGTCCTGCTTTTAACGAGTTCGCCGCGGCGGTGGCGGCAGTTGGCGAACTCGTAAATACATACATTGTCGATAGCAGGCGTGGCGGCTGCCTCGGCAAACCGCTCATCTTAATTTCAAGCCCTACTGTGTGACAGTCGCGAGAAGATCCGAAATGGGTTGGCTACCGCAAAGTTGCTTTTATCCGAAGCTTTGAATAAACATTTTTGGTCCGATGAGTAATAGAGAGAGGTTTGACGCATGTATTTAGTATTAGTACAGTAGTGGCGCTCTGTATAATCAGCTGATTCGACGACACAAGTGGGAGCTAAATGCGGATGATTTATTCGCTGGAGTTCGAGAGCTAATGTGGTCAACTGGATTTATTGCTATTTCGAAACTGCGACGCTTAGATTTGACGGCGCAGTGATTCAAGCTTGAACGTTGTTGTTGTTTTTTTATTTCGCGCATTGCGCGCGTGTGAGGCAATTTTGAAATTGATCCTGCGGTTGTTGTTGTTGTTATTGGTGTGAGGAATATCGGTTTTTACTTTATTACTGAGTAAACATAAATACACGTTTCGTTAAAAATCGTATTCTTTTCGTTCAACCGATTTTTACAGTTTGTTTTGTTATTGATCGTAAAACGGAGGTAAATATATATATTTATTTAAAATGAGCTTTCATTCATTCGAACAAAAGGCTTTCAATTTAAAAATCGCGACGTGTATCAAACAATCAAATCTCAATTTTACCAATTCCCAAAGCCAACCATCTCCTCAACTCAAAGCCACACTACACATCCTCGCGCTCATCACTTAGAGCCTCAAATGAAGATACGTACGCAGACACGCGTGCGCTTATGAAATCCCCATCGGAATGCTCGAAGAGCCTAACAAGAGATAGAGAGAGATCCCATCCGACCTACCCGCTAACACGACCAACTCGTCCTCTCTCCCTGAATTAACGTCGCAATTATACGCCTAAAGCAATTAATCACAATTATTCCGCCGGATAAGACGTGCAACTCCAAGAGCTCAGTGTGTGTGTGCATAACGTGTCTCTCACCGGATGTGATATGCATATTATATATACAGTACACACCACCAGTTGTTACATAGATACACGTAGGCGAGGAGCACGTGGTACAGAGCGAGTTTGGTCAGCCGGTTATAGATATATTTATGCTGGATCGATGAGTTTTATTTATTTTTTGGTAAAAAAAGGATGTTGCCTTTGTGGCACTTGTGAAATATCGAGGACAAAGGATTAGCATAGACCAGGTTTATGATTCTTACAGCTGGTTCCCGAGCGAAAACTTTTCTTTGGCCGAACTACGAGCGATAAGCTCGGGATGTGTAAATTTTCTGTCCGGCACATGTACGCGGTGAAGTTTATGCTCTTCTGTGCGCCGTTAAAAATATTGAAAATCGATATACGGTTTTTGATAGTTGGTTTTAGCTGGAAGAGATCGTTTTTTTATTTTAATCTAACATTTGCCATACTAGCAATATGATAACTTTAACGACATTCCGAAGCTCACTTTTTGCATGACTCGAAATCGATCAGTTAGCTGCAAATCGAAAAAAGTGTAATATACTAATTTTGATATAATAATTCAGATGCAAAATGCAAATTTAACCACTACCCTAGAAATTATAGTCTCGCCTAACGTACCAGAAATAGATAGAGAAAAACTAGCCGCCAAAAAGCGTGATAAACTCGGCGGACGTCACAGAAGCTCGACCAGCGCGTAACCGCGCACAGTGTACAGGGGTGGTACAAGCGCATCGAAGCGAAAGCTTGCAGTCTTCTCTCACTATCGTATCGTAATCCGACGTTTCCGCGCAGCTTCCCTCATTTCCCATCAAACTCTGCGGCATATAGCGGCTACACTACGGCTGTTTATGTAACGTTGGCGCAACCGCGTATCCATATTAGATATGAGAAATTACGCGATTACACGAGAGAACGAGTATGTGCAGCTTTGGGAATAATCGATCTTGACTACGTTATTACGTTATTATACTTTTTACGATATGTAGCTCGACTGAATCTATCCGACTGTAATTATAATTTCGAACTTCGCGCTGAGTTTTCAAAGGTTTGTTTTGCGTAATAAACCTATGATCGTCAGAACAAAGTTTATCATTTATTGCACACCATATATCCGACAATCGATGCACTCGAAGTGTGTATTATATACAATCAGCGATATTCTGCCTATTTCGAGATTTTCATCATAGAATTTATCGACGAAGCCGTTACTGTAACGGCCAGACGTAGAAACGCGTGCGGTATAATGAAAACGATACGCCTCTCGCTGATGAGCGCAATTTATAGAGCCTTCCAACGAGCGACAGCGAAATTCATTTGCGCAATCTTGCTCGAAATAATCAAAGTTCCGTCGTTAAGCGGGTACATATTTGTCGAGCCTGATGCTCGCACTAGTTAGCGGCTGTATACTCGTCTTTTGTCCATTTCTAATTGTTTGAATTTCCCGCGCTATTTACTCAAGCTTGATCGATTCACGTTCTCGAGTGGGTGTAATATATACTAATATATATACTAATTACCAATTAATTTTCGAATTTTACATGGTCGTTTACAAAAACTACGAAGCTTTTAATTTTAAAATTAAAGCTCCGCGCCATTTGTAATCTTCGCTCGCAACGACAACAACAACTGGCTGAAAAGTATATTATCTCCGGGAAGCTGTTGAACTTTTCGAAAACACATCGCAAACTTATCTTCTCTCTCCCTCCAACTCTTTCAAACTCTCCAGAAAGCCCTACGAGCAAAAAAATTCGAAAAACTTTCATGTACAATTTCACGTTAATCTACCCAAAGCTCCGTCACGCCCCAAACTATAAACCCATCAAGCGCGAAAACCTCTGCCTCTCGAAAAAAAGAGCTCGAAAAACTATTAAAGACGTTCCCACAGACTTCGTGAGGTCATTTGAATTCCACTCGCTCCACAGAGTCTCCCTATACCAGCGCGTGGAAAGCTCCCGTTACATCACACACACATACACACACACACACTAGCTCGAGATTTATGAAGTCGCGCCAGAGCATATGGTCCCGAAGTGTAATATACTCGAGAGGGTAGCGCGAGAGAGAAGCATATCCGCCTTGCAAAAAGAGGGGAACGACGCGGATAGCCTCTACGGAAAAAGCGCTAGTCAACCGAGTGTTTTAGCGGAAAGCTTGCGGTGAGATGGCTTTTTGGCGCGAATATCTTTTTGTTTGATGTTTCCATTGCGTGGCGGAAATCGATGCTTGTTGACATGTTTTTTAAAAGCTGAAAGTATAGTATAATGTTAAAAGATATACTTAAGCTGAAAAAAAGCACTAATTGATACGAATTCTTCTTAGCAAGAATCCCGGGAAATTCAAAAAGCCCGCCATTACGCAAAGCTCTCTCTTCCTCGTGCAAAAAAACGAGGTGAGAAAAGAGCAGAGTGCAATACTTATACAGCTGGCGAGTGTAGGACAGGTGGCAGAGTCGCCTCGATGAATAATTCAACAGCTGATAATTTTAAGAGAGCTGAGAGAGAAAAAAGCTCGGTTCTAACGTCGTTCAAAAATACGACGACAAACCCGCAGATTCATAATTCATGCTAATGAGATAGATTAAGCTCGATGTAAGCCTTATATCCAGATTGGCTTTACTCTCGAGTAATCGACGAGTATATTACATTTATATCCCTTTGGGACGATCCGTCTTCTGTTTGTAGTCCTTTCTCGAGAGGCGATTTCACAGCCTATTGGAGCGCTTTATTAAGTTTCAGAGATTTCGGAAAAAGTATATATTGGCTATTTGTCTGCTCGTTGACGCAAAAATGCTAAAAAGCAGTGTCTCCGCTATGACGTCACTGCAGACTCCCGCTCACGTCACTGACTTTGCTCTGTGTAGTTCCTCTCTTCTCTGTTTCCTATTGATTTCTAGTTTTGCCAAGCTATACGCGTGACCGTGAAAGCTTTCGAGAACGCGATGTGCGTAATTACTTCTGTCTTACGTTAAAGGAGGATGTCCATGAGTGTAGGGATTCCTGTCCGTAATGCGGTACCTACGAAACGTTTAAAACGTAAAGTTTAAAAAAAATTTGATTCCCACAACCCCCGGGAACATAGAAAAAAAGCTACATTATAAATACTGCAGCCAAGCGCTTCTTTTATGAATTTAAAATATGTGTAAAATAAGTGTTTCTTTCAATTTTTATTTATAATAACGTGATAGTGCTAGTATGTGATGTTTTTAATTTCAACATTTTTAAGATTGATGATGCTACGAAAAATATACATATGTCTGCCTAATTATTTTCTAGAAAAAATTTGGATGTTTGTTGTTAACGCGAAAAGTAGAATTCTATAAATTAAAAACAAACGCACCTATATTTTCTATTGCTATCATCCTGAAGCAAACTAAAACTACACTTCCAACCGTCAAAATTTCAACTCACTGTTTTACAACCTCTCACTCACGCCTCATCAACACGCGAACGAACGAGTCGAAATCCCAGCAGATAAGAAACAATTCCATCAAACGTCTACCAAGCTCCAATCGAACTCCATTATCTTAATGACCCAGGCGTACACGAGCTTTCAAATAACACAATTAATTGTCGCTGTGCACAAGACAGCTTTTATTTCGGCTCTTAATCCGAGCGAACGGGTTAATGCCGATGCAATTATAAACGCTTCGACATAATACGAATTAAAGCTCTGATGAAATTACGCTGTGATGTAGTTCGATTTTGCATCGACCGAACAATCGCGCGCAACAATCACCTATGTTGATTATAATAGAAATAAAAAGAAGTATCTGATCAAGTTAGTTCTTCAAAGAGTTTCGCGACAGGACGGTGTATTATACGAGATTACGCGGAGATTTCGTAAGACAGTTTTAATTGCGATACGATGAAAGTTCTCTATTGAGAAAGTTTAAGGGTGGAAAATTCGTTTGGAGAAGCGATTTTAATAATCTTCGAATGCCTTTTGTAATTTATTTTTAATTTGCTTATAGTTATAATATCGAGGTGGCTTTTAAATCGTGCGTATATAATAAATATTTCGTTAATTACTGGGACACACGTATATATGATAGTGTACTATAGGTAATCCTTCGTTGCATTATGCATACAAATTAAGCGCAATTTATTATTTTAATACCCGAACGTCAAGCTATACATATAATGATTATAGTAGGGAACGTGTAATTAATTTACAAAAACGTCGCTGAAAATTAATTTCTCTTTCATGGAAATCAATTCTCTATATAATACAAAAAAAAGGCAATTTATTCTCGTTGATAATTTCCTCGTCGAAAGCTCAATTGCACTAAAAAGTTTTTCCCTAATACGCTCGATTACCACTTGCACCAGCTATAAGCAGTCGACGAATAAATTTCAACGTAGTGCCACATACCAGCGGCTGATTCGAGTAATTAAGCCATCGGCACGTTCGCGAAACTATCGTCAACTTCTATCTATATATACCAGATACTATATATGCGAGTAAAGCTTCAGGCATGCGATTTATATATAATGGGCGACAGGTAACAATTTGACAAGCGATTTTTCTTTTCCTTTGTTTTATTTCGTTGGACGTACAGAGAGGAATAAAAGGATTTGACGAGGAGTAAAAATCGTCGATAAAGGCACACACTTTAGACTGATGTGTGTAGTAGAGTGGGAAATGGTTTTCTGTGGATTTTTATTGTTTTCATTTTAAAAATTTTCAAAGCTTCGCTGTTTCATAGCCGCAGCTTTTCACCGTGACGCTAGAAGGTGAGCTTTTATTCCTCTTACACACGTGCGAAGGTAACGATTAATTCGATTTCGTTACTACATTAAGATTCACGTCGTCTGGTCTTTGGTCATAGCTTTATACTCACTCTGTGCTTGATCGAATATGGGTCAAAAGCAATAGGCGAGCGATGATATGCATCTAGCCGGTATAGTGCTGCACTTAATATAAGTACAAGCTCTGCACTTCGATGGAAAAGCAAATAATAGAATCACGAAATTTTGTAGAACCTCACGTTCACGCACAAAGTTCAATAAATAAATCAAAGAGTACGTCTAATTGATACAACAATGAAGCTTGCAAGTCACGTCGTATAGAACGTATGCAAATTCTGATTACGAATTTCAAACTCGATACCGAAAGCTCGTCCCACAAAATGAGATAACAAAGGTAGCCACACATCTCATCTACCTAATCATCTCCACAAACACCCCTCTCTCATCAAGCTTCCAAACAAATCAACCCTTGAACAATACCGATCCTTAAACGTCTCTCTCTCTCTTCAGAGCTTTCGCCGTAGAATAAACGACTCAAATAAATAAACGTCCCAGTCCGGATATATAGCGAAGTAAACGAACACGGCTTTTTATAACGTCCAAAGCAGGGATGAAATCAGATTCACTCATATACACGTCGCCTTTCATTCGATTTCCGCAGACCGAGAGACGACGAAGCGGTAATTAATTTATCGCCTCGCAGTGCCACAGCAACTCATCGCGTACACACACACACTGTGAATAGCCTCGCACACATACACGAGGATGGAAATTTTGTAGTAGGGAATATTCATGGAAGAGATATTTTTTCCGGCTTTGATTGTTTAATGGTTATGTAGATAGCTTTTTTTTCGACGTTACTTTGCTACTGTGTGGGATATTCGCTGCTGTGAATTGACGCTATAGAGCCGAGGGCGTATATAAATCAGTTTTACGACTGTGTCGCTGTTTATGCTTTTCTTCGGGGATTTTTCTTTATGGAGATTTAGTTCTGCTTGGATGGACTACTGGAAAATTCTGGGTGTATTGAAATGTAGATTTTTTTTTCTATTGATTTTGAATGAATCAGATTAACTTTTGAAGAATTGTCTTCTCGTGATTGTATTTATGTTTTGAGGAAGGAGAAAAAAGATTTAATTTTGTAGTAGATTACGGAGCTCAAATGCTATGCGTTAATTTTAATCAGTCTGACATGTATTAGTAAATGTCTTTATCTCAAGAATAAGTCGTAAAATCCGTCAATTTCAATAAGGTGCCGTCTTTTTATTTCTATTTATTTTAAAATTGGAGATATATTTTATCGAAAAATTATAGTACAAACAAAAGGTGCGAAATTTTCAAAATTAAAAAAAAATGGATATTAAAAAATACTGGATGCACAAAAAAAACCCATCCTCCAAATGTAAAAACGAAGGAATAATTCTCTCGAGTATTACGACGATATAATGCTACAGTAACTTTTGTAGAAGATCATTGTACTGATAAAAAGAAGTAGAAGACCTAAAAGCGTATCGCGAACTTTGAGATTTAAAAAGGCTTCTGAAAAAAATGCCACACACAGGCATACATACACCTATAAGAGGCATTTCATGCTCCATTCTTTTATGACGAGCTTCTCAAAGCCCTTTTGAGATTACAGCCGGAGTATAAGCCGGAGATGAAGTTAATTGCAAAAAGAAAGGGAGACTACAGCCGCTATACTCGAGTCGTATAATTATTCTTTACAGATACACACTATGTTTTCATGTTGCTTTTTCTTGAGTGTTCATTTAATTAAAGCCTCTGGTTTGAATATCGACGAGCTCTCTATGCAGCTTCCTTTCATTCCGAGAATAACACAAAAGAGTCTCCTTGCAAATTATCTCCTTTGCTTGTTACAAGCGTCTCTTCAGAAAAAAAAAACCACGTGAAAATACATAAATTCGAGCCTTCGTTTCCACAAGCGCTAGTAGCTATGTACTTTTAAAAAAAATCACCTCTCAGTAGCAGACACGTGTAAGAAGCATAAGTTGCTGGAATATCGCCTGTTTCCTCGAGGCGCTTAATGCTTTTCCGATACAAAGCCGAGAGAGAGAGAGAGATGCCGACGTCGGAGATAAGAATGCGCGAGGATATTCACTTAATGGGCGAGAGACATAGAGAGAGAGCTATGCTGTCGTTTTCCCTTATACTTAGGGTGAGAGAGGGAGCTTTCGCAGGGAACGAACGTTTGGGAAGGAAATGTAAAGTAGGTCCTTGGTTTTGTACCTTTTTTGGGTTACTGGGCTGATAAATTATTGCGTCTGTAATTTTAAATTGAACGTATAGAGGTGAGAGTTGAAGTAAGAAAATGTATTGAAAAAAGGACGCATATATAAAAGAAAACGAATCCTCTGATGTAAGCTAATTTAGTTGATGACAAGAGAACGAAACTTCATGATGATAAGGGTGAACTTTCTCGAATACAATTATTGGTATATGCAGGAAACCGCGATCCTTTGAAGCTCTTCAGAAAGTACTCGTATAGGGATAATTGCGAAATACTCCGGGCACTATATAGCGATCGGCGTATTAATATAAATTCATTTATTCAGCGGTCGCGACTTAAGCCCGTCCACTGAACTCGTCGACAACTTCCGAATTCCATTTGCATGTTCTAAATGTCATTATACACGATTTATCATCGGCTATATCGAGATCGACAAAGAACAATGCTCACGGTCAATCGAAAAAATCCTTGGATCTGTAAAACCTATGCAGTTGTTTAGATTATGAAAAAAACATGAATTTAAAAAGAAAAACCCATAACTGGTGGGAAAGTATTCTCTCCAATGTTTATCTCTGATTTTTAAACCGCGAAAAACAATCCAGTTGAAAATGTCGAAAACACTTCTTACAAAGAGCTATATACCATTAGTATAGAAGGACGTAGTAGTGCGGCATCAGACGAAGAGGAGGACGACAGGAAGAATTTCATCGTGAAATATCCGAGGGAGAGGAAGAGAGAGGGAGAGAGTAAGCGCACCAGCTGAAAGCGATTTATATCTGGACTTTGGCGTATAACAGACAGCGTGGAGCGCTCTAAAAGACTTTCGCTGAGAGAGCGGACTTTTTCACGGTTCATTCTTCTCTCCATCCTACACTCTTTTCTCTATAGCTATATATGCTCCTGAAATTCCTGTGGTGCTTGTTTGTTTTGTGATGTGAACGGTTAAGTAGCTCTAATTTTTGTGAAAGCTTCAGGGATTGAGCTTTGGTTTTATCGTCGAGAGTGATGTTGATTGAGTGGTTATGGAAAACATTTATTCAGCGTATTATGTTCACGTTTTTTAAGTTTCAACTTATACTAAAGATTACATTTTTTTAAGTTCGAAATTTTACTGAATTCAGATAATAAAACTATTTCCGAAATAAAGAACCAAAAGAAAATATCGAACGAAAGGATACTCACGTATTCGTGAATACCTCACCCACCCATAATATATCAATATAACCCACCAACGGTAATAACCTCACGCATCAATCCCAAATTAGTCGCTATCAACCCTCGCGATTTTCATCCTTTCCATAACACACACACACACACACAGACACAAAGTAAATCTAATTTGCCAATCAAGATTATTCAGACGGCGAAAAAAAACCTTATTTGCCAAGTCAGTGTAGCCAGCAGCCGGATGACAATCTGATTTCTGCAGCAGCTAAATCAAAGTGCAAATCCTGAGTACACACACACACACACACACACACACACGAAGGCTGCATACGCATGCCTGCACACCGATACTGATGTAGTCAATAGAACGAAGACAGACACGTCGCGTCCGACCAATCACTGTCTTTTCTCCTTATTTGCCTAATGCCGACTACGACGACGCGCTACGCTGATTCGCTTCAGCTAGTAGTAGCCTGTTTCTACTACTGATTCTCTACGCTGATGCCTGTAGAGACAGAGAGAGAGAGATAGACGCCGGTCTCGATAAGCGGCTTGTCCCTCTGCCTCTGTGTGTGTGTGTATACGTTCGTATTCGTTCTCTCGCTCTCTTTCCACGCTTGATCGGATTTGCCTTGTCGGAACGGCACTGCGTGTATATCGATTTCAAAGGTAGACAGCTCGCTGCTGTATTTGTCGTTGCGAGAGAAAAAAGCTCTGAGCTTTTTATCTGATGATGTGGCTCCGAAGCTTTTTTGACTTTTCTCAGACGTGACGATGGTATTTTGATTGGGGAACGCCGACATGTATGTATACACACCTACATACATTAAAAATATTACGATTTTTTTTTCTTACTTCGATTCAATGCGACTCGACGCAGATGGAGTATACTCCATTGAAATTGAAAAAGCAATAGTCAGCGGAATATTTGATGACGTGCTTATGATGTGCAGCTGTCGATACATTTTTCAGATGAAAAGCTCTGATCTCGTAGTATACATATACGTGTAGCCGTGATATATTTGTATACTTTATGTCGTCGGTCCCTACGAAACAAAATACTTTAATATTTAAAGTTATATAATAATACATTTTTGAATTATACTTTCAGATACGTTCACCAGTCAACTGGGTCTAGTGGAGCAGCTGAAAGGAAAAAAAACATCACAATCGGCGTATTCAAAAGTCACGACGCGCCGCGAGCTCCCGGTGAGGTAAAAGCTGTTCTCGATTTTAAACGAAATTTTAAATAAAATCTAAAACTATGCTATGTATGTGAACACTCGAGACACTAAAACAATGTTTAGCCGCAGCACGTAAAACAATGTAGAAATTCTCGAAATTCCAGCCGGGCGGCTGCGTGGTCGTCGTCGTGGCTGGTCAACGCACGAATGGACAGGGCCCGTGATGGAGAACGTGACGGAGCTCGGCGAGGACGGGACCCTAGAGCGCAGTTGGCTCGTCAACCGGACACAGATCGAACTCGCCGACGACTATCTGCCCAACTGGATTGATCTGCTCCTCGCCGCCTGCTTCTCTATACTCATCGTTATTACTATTGTAAGCTTACTTCCTTTTTTTTTTTAATTTTTTACTCAATAAATAAAGAAAGTGCCAAACAAGAATTTCAAATTTCCCGCGCAAATAGTCGACCAATCAGATATCGCACGAAAGTAGTGCTTTCTCTTCCCTGGATCCCCTGCTTTTATACGCGCAAGAAATTTTTATTAGAATGTTTCTTTTGGTGGAAAAAGAGCTGGACACGCGGTTGGATTTTAAAATATTTTTAATTCCGGGAAAACATTTTTAGAAAGGCTTTTCGTTTTCAGTATAGAAAGATGGAAACTCGTGTCACCGTAGCAAACAAAAAAGAAAAACGTAATGGACGTGCGTTCTTACGAAAAACAGGACAAAAAAATAGTGAAATTCGAGTACAGTCGACGTTTTTAGTTATTCACGAAACTTTTCCGCAATATTTTAACATTCAACAAAAGCATGTCAAATTTCACATTACTTCTTTAAAAATTGAAACGATAAAAAGCATTAAAAAAAAGCCAACTACAACAAAATATATAATATTTTCGCGGCAATAACTATTGAGCTGTGCTACTCTTCGTAGGGACCGACGACATAGTCTAACACGCAATTCGACAGTTTCTGGCCAATCACCCAATCTAAATGTATAACTCGCGCGGCTCGCTCAATTTCTATAGCGAAGTTATACACGACCACAACCGCATTACATCAGTACATATATATATATACGATGGGCAAATCCTCAAGACTCCACATTCGCGCATTTACATCCATGCATATATGCAACTGATATTTCGGAATAATTGCCCTGCAATACTCGCTGTGTCAACCAATTATATCGTTTCGAATCTAAAGACCGACTGCACTTCAGACACTTATTCGCTCGAATTTTTCTAATTAAAATCTCAATGACATTTTTTGCACGTATTTTATTAAATTCTTTTCAGACCGCGAGAATTATAAAAATGTTTAATATATGTCGTTCTTTTAAAGCCAGCAAATTCCGAGGTAAAACACAAAGAGGAAAGACATCTCGAATTGCTACTCTTCCTTTCCATGCATATAACGATGTAATTCGTTACCCTTTCCGCACAGCCGTTATTTCTTCGCGACATTTAATGCGCGCCTCGACTCTCATCCCCACTGGGATACACAGCCACAACGCATTTCCTCGGATTGCTTTTACTTATTACTCGTCGAATGGCTGCTGCTGCTGCAGCACCTACTGCACTTCTTCCATTGTCTCGGCAATTTTTTTCTTCTCTCTCTTCATCGTTTTCTACGCGATAAATATGAGACACTCGTGTTTTTGCGGGTATTCCTTTGTTCGCTTGTTTACTACTGCGAATGCGGGACAAAGCGAGATCGGGATTGTGTATGTAAATATATATAAAAAAGTCGATGGATTTTCTTTGGCGGGAAATTCAAAATTTATATTTTTCGCTGTGTGTATATATGAGGTGGGATTTATTATGTAAATGTTTTCTAAGCAGGTTACGCGACGCCTTTGACTATACGCGTATATTATACGCAGTGACTTTATATTCTCGTATACCTCTTGTGTGTGGGCTTTGATACGGTATTCAGAACACGTTCGTTGCACTTGTTCACGCGCGCGCGCGATTGTGCGGCGCTACTGTTTCTTCTCGTATATTCGCGGACGAATTTATTCGGGAGATTTATTATGGCGTATATGCTGATATATACGTGTAAGGAGAATACACCTGCTAATTCAATGGTAAATTGTGTCTGCAGAAACAATAATGACAGCAAAGCGATTCCGATATACGTTGTACAATAAGTGACAAGTCAGAAAATATAATCGTATAGGAATAAATCCCCAAAATAAAACAGTAAAAATTTCCGCACAGATAAAAAGCCACACGTCCATTCGCCATGAAAACCGACTCACATATATACGTAACTAATTCAATTGCAGGTGGGCAACACGCTGGTGATCGCCGCGGTAATTACGACGAGGCGTCTGCGGTCCGTCACTAATTGTTTCGTATCGAGCCTAGCAGCCGCGGATTTATTGGTCGGCTTGGCAGTCATGCCTCCGGCAGTTCTCCTACAGGTACGTATATATAGGTATACATACATATAGTGTACAATATATACATGTATGTATAGACACGCACACGTGTGCGTGTACAGCGTTAATTAGCCGCAGAATCGCGAGCTTGACGGTTAAGGTGTGCGGACATTCCTCGGATGCTCGAGTGTAGCCGCGGTTTGGCACTGTGATTGAGATCGGTATTATTGGAGGCTTCTCTCTACCGCATTGCGTGTGATAGTTTCTGCGAGGATATAGAAAAGCTTAGGCCGATTGCTGGATAGTTCTGATTTTCAAATTTATATGACAGCAACTGGTTATTCATTTGTGATAATATTTCATTTATAGCTTTGTCATGAATTCGTAAGAAATTCTTATTTTCATTCATTACAAGAATTTCATTGTGAGGCCATTTATTATTTGATATTATTGTAATTATTGAACATTTTAATCAGAGCTTGCAGAATAGTCGAGGTAAAATATCGGAGCTTCGAAGACTGATGTGACTGTCTATACATGATTCTACAAAAGCTTTATGCAGGCAAATTTAATTTAAGGATTTTAAAACAGTTATAGATATACAGCAGTAGATTAATAAACCTCCTCCCTATAGCTGTAATCATTATATGATTCTGAATTAAGCTTTTACTATTTTTATATTCGAGCAAAACGGCTTACTAGATTTGCGTCAAAACTATATATAAAAATAAAAATTCAAATACATTTTCTATTTAACCCTGTTGACCAAACAAGCATTTCCTTCTCAAAGCTCGTTACACGAATTCTCGTAAGCTCGATTGATATTCACTTCAGTAGCTCACCTTCTCCTTTATGATCTCCGACATCACAAGACTCTCTATGTACACAGTAACAAGAGCGCTTTGACTTTGTATACAGCTCAACAGATGCGTAAGATATTAAAGCCGAGCTATATAACAGCATCTCCGTACACCATATTTTTACATCCTGGAACCATTAAAAACATCTAAAATAAATGCTCGTTCGAAAAATCAAACTTTCGAAAAAAAGCTCTCTAACTCAGTCGACGCCAGACGTGTCACGACGCTGTGCTCGTTTAATCCCGGTAAAAACGCCGCTGGTGCTTTTGACTTCTTTATGCCGCTCGTGTGTGTCTCATCAAGAGACGCTTTTCCGCACGTATATATAGTCGCAAGTAATGGCTGGACTGGGGATCATCCGAGAGAGAGAGAGAGAGAGCTTGCGTATAATGACGTCGCTGATGTTCAGGCTGTAATATATAGAGGAGGGGACGAGATGGTGTTTTGAGAAATCTTTTGTTTTTCTGTATCTGTATATATTATTCAAGCGTTATATATGTATGCATTCCGCTAATGGAATAATCGTGTTAGCACGCGCGATGGAGCTTTTTTCCAGGCAGAGCTTTTTTACCGTTCTGGCGGGAAAACTCTTATGATACTTTGATGCGTTTTTTTGGAATTTCAAGAAAAGCTTATGAATTATATTTAATTTAAATTTAATAAAAATTCCAAAAATAAATCCATCCGTTCGCTAAATTGATATGCGGCAGTTCGAGAGCAGCTCGTTGAGCTCACACAAGAGAGACGGAGTGTCGTCGTTCAAGTGGTACGTTGGTGTTTATGAAAGGGCGCAAACGGAATTAGTTGTGGCGACGACGAGGGAAAGTTTAACGGGAGACACACTACGAGGGCGAAATTACTCTTTCTCTTTGACATAATTCGCACTTACGCGCTCATACCTCTCATCTCGCTGTGAATAGTAGTATAGAACTAGTGTTATATATATATACAGCTTTGAAGCTGTATTTTTTCTTTGCGAATGAATTCTGCATCAGTATTACAATCTATTTTCTGAGTTAGTGAGCTGTTAAAACGATATGGGTTGGATTATGAGTGTTAATTGATTATTAAATTGGATGTTTCATTTACGCGGTTTTAAAGCTGAAAGACTATCAATTTTAGTATTATCCTATTTAATTAATAATCACGTCATACTCGTGAAAAAATTGTTGCATCGACGGATGGATGAATGAAATGGAAAGCGAGTGGAAAAGAAAAATTAATACACGAAAAAAGCTCAGTAAGCCGACGAGGCTATACTTTTCAAAGTACACACTGTAAATTCCAGGAGTAAAAAGCTCCGGCTTCGCGAACAACCGTAAAGTTCTCATCCTAGCACTAAATATGGAGGACTCGTTCTATTATGGCGCGGAGTGTAAGCTCTCTGCATAAATTGCCGCGAATATCCCTATCTTTTTCTCTCTCGCGTCCTCGCTTCCATACTTTCATTCTTTCATTCTCTATACTGGAGGTGTATATATATATATATATATATTTCCGCCTAAAAATCGTGCGGCTCAGTCACTCGCTTTTTATTCGATGCTAGTCGAGTTTCTACATCAACGCCTTTCTCTTTTGTTTTCTTCTTTTCGAATGCAAAAGCAGTCGAAAAAAATTTCCGGGAGATTAAAAGTAAACCGTTGCGATACTGCTGGTTTACTGATCAACGAAGAGTTTGAAATTCATGAAAAACGTCGACTCGATTTCAAATGAGACTACGAATTATTTTTAGCTCGTTTTTTCGTAGATGGCATTCTTTTTAGAATAAATAAAAATAAATATATAAAATAAATAATAAAAATAAGTGTCGTCAAGTGTAGTTAAATATACCTTATATTAACACACGCGAAAAGTAGAAGTTTCGCTGCAGCTTCAAAGTAAATTTCTCAATCGTCGGAAATCTCCATCCAATCGTTCGTGACGATATTTATAGTCCTCGAGTGCGTATATACTCTTTCGTTTTCATCGCATTAAATCAGCTATCCAAACTGGCCTTTGTTACACTCGAACTTTCGCGTCATCGTCGAAAATTTTTCTTCCAACTATATACTCGAGAGAGGAAGAGAGAAGACTCTCTTTTGAGTAGACTTTTGCACGTTGTTGACTCCGATATTGGGGGAAGGAAGGAATGAAGAGAGAGAGAGAGACTTTCGGGGAGATGCACTACCCTCGGGATACTTTCTCGATAATTAAGATTCGAGATTGTGCGCGTACAGTCTGGTGAGAAAGTGCGACGAGGTTATAGTCTGGCTTTTAGCAGATGAAATTTTTATTCTAATTTCTTTTTTTTTTATTTTTTTGGGATAAGTAGGGTAAAGGCTCTCAATATAAACTTTATGAGATATAAACAAAACTAGTTGGCGTAAAAAATGCGAAACAAAACGATTATACAGAATTTTGTAAACCAGATTTTTACAAACCATAACTTTTCATATAGCTACAGCTAAAAAATGAAATACACTGTTTCAAGCTGCTTAAAAAAAATCATCATGCTCCATGTAAATCATTACTAATTACTACTTTCATACATACACAATAACTTTTTACCAAAACTTAATTTTGTACCATTACAACGCTTCCTCTGGGTGGAAGTAAAAAATAGCGAGACAAGTTTATTCTGACTCTAAAATATAAAACATTGTCTATATTACAAACGTTTGTGTCTTTAGTATTTATTTTTTGAACAACCCCAGCGTTAAGAAAATATCGCAATGATCCATATACTACTAGCTAAAAATAAAATTGATCATTGAATTACACCTTCTACTGAAACTCAAAAACAAAGGAACGTCTTTCACAAGCTTTGCTATTAAGAAATATCCAGCCATAAAACCTTCCCTAATCCAATAACCTCCTACTGCTTCAAAGCCTTTACTCCGTCTTCTTTCTCCATCGACGCAAGTACTCGCGTATATATATATTCTCACCAATATCTTCTCTCTCTTTCTCGGCAAGTTTTTCTTTCTCTCTTGCAAAGGAAAGAAAAGTCCGCATTGAATTCGCGCATTTGTATTCAAGGATATACAATTATGCGCGACTTTTTTTATGCGCGCTTTGACTCATTTGGAAAACTTTCTTTCTTCGCACAATGTAGTGGCGTTGTGTCGGCGGCCTTTTGACGCTGCCGCCACGCGAAAAGAGCTTTTGTTTCGCTTAATTTACTTCTCCCGACGCTGTGCTATACTACAACCGTGTGGATTAAGCTTACATGTCGCAGACGCCTTTGCAGACATCATTAGCCGAGATAACAATCAAGTTTTTTCTATTTTTGCAAGCCTTCAATTTTGTAGAAATGAAAGTTTTTATAATTATGGCTTATAGACAAGATTAAACTATTAAAGTGCGTAAATCCTTCAATGTAAATTACCGCCTCACAAAATGTAGGTCGTTATACTTTTGGCCGGTAAAATAAAGTTTTTCATTATAATTAAGTTGAAGCTAATATATATCCTTTCGACGAATTTTAAAATACTATGATATTCCTAAAAATTGCGCATTTCATATTGAGGAATAAATCATCGAATAAAGCTTTCGATAAAAGCAGAACGAAAAGCTCGAGCTTGAAATAAATTTCAACATTGACCAACGCATTAATGCAAAGTCAACGACTTGAGATTCAATTTGATACTCATTCATTTTCATTGCATCGACGATAGTTCACTTGAAAAAATACCGTCGCTACGTTCATGATGAATAAAATTATGTTCGAGACGTTTGAACGATTATTTATAAAATCAAGTGAAGTGTAATCATACCTATACCTACAATTTGTAAAACCTTATCTTTGAAAGTTTACATATTACTAAAATTCATCAATTCACACTCAATCATCCAACACCACATAGCATTTCAATTACAAAAACCCCCGCCATGTATCTTCCTGAAATTACAAAGCTCAATTAATAAAAGCATATAACCCGCAAAAAATCCCCACAACCGTTGTAATCGTCTTTCTCTCTCTCTCTCTCTCTCTCTCGTGCAATAAGCGGAGAAGCATTACCATAACACTCAAAACGCGCAGAAAGCTCGAGCAACGAGAACACCGCATATATGAAACTTTTCTCATAACGAGTTTTCGCATTAAAACGCAGCCGCTTCCGAAAAAAGCAAATTCTCCAGCGTGGAAAAAGCAGCCGAGATGAAAGTTGAACAGATGCTCAGAGCGATACACGTGTTTCCGCGCATCTTCTCGAGAGAGAGAGTCTCATTGTGCGTATATGTGTGTATATAGCGATCGAAGAGTCCTGGGAATGTGTGGAGGCGAGATAGGACAGTCAGCAATTGAGTATAAACATACGGGGCTAAGTGCAGTTTTAGATAAGGTGGAGTTGGAGTTTGACATTGTTGTCTGTGTTTACGTGGCTCTGCTGTTTTTGAGGGTATAGGGGAGGATTTGCTTTTATGGGAATTGAAATGTACTTTTTTTGTAATACTGGAAAATGTAAAAGCATTGAAAATACGAAAAAGTGTATAGTCGTATGGTTGATATAATATTTTAGAAGACGGCGTTCTTGGAGAAATAAAAAATTTAAGGGTTGCGGTACAACGTCGAATCAAATATTCTGGTTGTATAATTTACGGTGAGGTTAAGAAGCTTTTAGTCTAATTATTGTACGTCTTCGATGATTGGCAGCTCGAAATTGTGATTAATTTTCTTGGAAAATGTGGAATAGCTATAAAAGTTGAATATCTTTAATATATAATAAAGGAATGCCTGCACGATTTTTTACGGCGAGTTTTATAATATGAAAAACTTTTTGTATGAAACGCATGCGGATCGTGTCATATTACGAGCATCAAGCAATATTCGCATAAAGTTTGATTACGTTACCTCTTCAAATTTCATCCTTCGTGTATTAAGAGAGATTCTCTTCAAAGTAAGCTCGAAAAGTAATTCAAACTCAACACAGCGAACGTTTTGAGAATATTCGAGCTTTAATGAAATGTGCATGAATTTTTTACGTAACGACAGCTGCACTAATGACCAAGTCCAAAACGAATTTTCTCATTACATTTACTCAAACGCAATAAATGATATTATCAAATACTGAAATTTGTAATTCTTAAAAAATTATATCAAATAATCCCCATGCATATAAGACCAATTTTATCCAAAAAACCGCAAGTTCCGAAGACATGCAAATCTTGATAATAGGTTAAAAGCCAATTTAAATTACGCACTTTGTCATGCGAACCAAAACCTCTGATATTTCTCCACAGCTGAACGGCGGCACCTGGGAGCTTGGCGAAGTGCTGTGCGACTCCTGGGTCTCGCTGGACGTCCTTCTCTGCACGGCTAGTATACTCTCGCTCTGCGCCATATCCATAGACAGGTGAGTTTTTATCTCTACCATCGCTTAAACAGCCAAACGAGCTGATGTACTGTTTTTCCCTTGTTTCTTTGATTTCGTTTGGATTGTTTGGGTGGATTAATTGTTTACGCGATTTTCATGCTAATGAGGAGCTTCTATAATGTTTCCTTTTATCTTGATGAAATTTTGGTGAAAATTTTATCTACTATAGCTTCTTACGTGTTTATTTATCATCCGGAGCACGTAGACTCTGGAGAAACGAGGTAGTGACTATTGAGTAATTATTTTAATTATTTGAAGGGCAATAAAAATTATTTAATTATAATTATATAATTCTTCTTTATAAACTGAAATTCATACGTATAAATTATGCCAATATGAATATATCATTCAAAATATCAATAATTATCCAAATATGATAATTCAGCAATGAATATAACACAAACACCATAAATCAACATCCGCAGGTATCTGGCAGTAACCCAGCCCCTAATCTACTCACGCCGTCGTCGCAGTAAGAGATTAGCCGGTCTAATGATCGTAGTTGTCTGGATCCTAGCAGGTGCCATAACCAGTCCACCTCTCCTAGGCTGTTTCCCACGTGCCCGTAACGCCGTGGAAACGGAGAAAAAGTGTTCCTACAACATGGACTCGTCGTACGTGATATTCTCAGCGATGGGCAGTTTCTTCCTGCCAATGCTGGTCATGCTATATGTCTACGGCCGGATCTCGTGCGTCATCGCCAAACGTCATCGGAGTCTCGAGTCAACCGACGCCGTTAGCACCGGCGACTATCATAAGGGTAGTGGCTCTGGTGGTAAGCAAAAATCACTGCTCTCCGAATCGACCAATTGTCCAAGGGCGCAACGAAAATCTCAAAGAAGACACTTTCATGCGGTAAGTGCGGTGAGCTGGTATAATAGCTTTGAAAGAGAGATTTGTTGGGGGGTTGAAGGGGTGAGTTATGGGGGTGTTGTTGTTTTTGTTTCTACGGGAAGTGGGATTAGTGATGGGAAATGCGAGTGCAGTCGGAATAGTTTCTTTTTTTTTTGTCGTTAATGTAAATAATTTATTTGGTACAAGAATATATACCGACTGGTTTTCTGTTAATTATTGATTAAAATTGTGCCATTATTTAATGCAGATATATAATATTCAAGGTGTGCCTCTATATCGATTATAGCGAAATTGCCTTATAATTAACTAATGCTAGTAGGAGATCAATATTATTATCTATAGGTAGAGCTAACTTGATCAAACACTGAACTATGACATGGTCGTAATCATATAGTCTGGTGTAGTTAATTATCGTCGCTATTATTATTATTATAGATATCATTGATAGCTGATAATATAATATGCTTTGGTAATTTTTGTGTTACAAGTTCTAAAACTACGCAGTTAATTCTCTAAAATATAGAAAAAGCTTATCAGAAGTTTGTTGTATGTTTATAGGTCTTTTATCTACATCGAGCTTTTCTAATTTGTAATAAAAGCCCAGTACTCATTAAGCTTATTGACCGCGTATACTCGCAAATAAATAGCCGAAAGCAAATACTCGATCCATATATGTCAGCAAAAAAATGCAATATGTGAAAGTTGGTTATAAAAATACGAAAGAGAAGCGGAAAGACAGAAACAGTTATTAAACTCTACAAATTTCGATCGCGCTATTTGTATCGCGAGCTTGAAAAAGATTCTACCAATTTGCGTTTGTATAAGTGAACAGCACGACATATCTCATATATATTATGCACATATATTTCGTATATATACTTCTAAAAAAGTTTCGGATTTAGCAAAGCAAACATATTCTCGTAAATGGAAAAATGAAAAAGAAAAATCGAAAAATAAAAATGATCCGTTTTATCAGATTGGCAAATATCATTTCGCCGACGTTCGCAAACATTCTTGGCCGCGCGGCATATATATTAGAGACTCTCTCTATATCGAGCGCGTGTTATAATAAATATAACAAAGAACTTTAAACATTAATTCCTGCGACTGTATTATACAACGAAAAAAAATGTATGATCAAAGAAAAGTGAAAAAAGCTGTCACCGTAAGTAACAACTGTGGACCAACAAAGACGCCCTGCTTTCAAAGTAAATATGCATACACGACTTCTTGGAAATTTCTCTAGCATATATACACCTATCCTTGGTTCACGTCATGCGAGATACATATTATCCGGACGATGTGTCTTTCTCTCTTGCTTCTCGAGGAAACGCCGTGTGATACGGATGACTCTTGCGTGACTTTCTCCGCGGGTCGTTAACGACGAAAACGATGCTGCAGTCGAATTTACTCTTTTCGCGGATTTTTAACATTTTTTAAGTATTCGGATTAATTTTTTACAATTAAAATATAGTTATTTTTATTTATTTGTTGTTTAGCGTAGTTTAAATTCAGTGTGTTGAAAACAGCGGTATATTATTTTACTTTAAATATGACAGAGATATGGTTAACCGCATCAGTATACGTATATAATACTACCGGCAATTTCAAACCAGTGGAGCGTATTTAAAGCTCGACAGAGAGCTGCTGTTTTAAATGACAATTGTTTATAAATAAACTTCATATTCGTTATATTTGAGCCTCGTAAATGGTGAAATATCGTCAAGCACGACTAAATATGCAAAGAATTTTTAAAAATTTTAATTTTATTGAATTTTTTTTTAATTCAATGTTTAATTATCTCTTTATAAAAACTGATGGTCTGTGAATTCTTGATCACCCTTTTTAAAGAAGGTGTTTTAAATTAAAAATTTAGAAATTTATAAACACTATTTTAAATAAATCGTCTTTTGATATAAAGCCTGACAGATCTAAAACAGTTATATCATATATTACTAAAAATTTTAATTTTAACTGACAAACAGCCACAAATCAATTGTTTAATCAAATAATCAAACAAATTATACTTCATAATCTCACAGGCAGCGGACCGAGCAAAAGGTCCAACGAAAGCAGTCTCAAGAACGATGTTAGCCTCGCGATTGTCCACAGCATCAGTATCCGAAGGTAATACAAGCGACGTTGCTCAAGACAGTACAAAACAACAGCAACAAACTGCATCATCAGCTACACCGACGATGGCTTCGCTACAGGTACCGGAACCTGAGGTACAAGCCAGTCCATGTCGTAAAACACCGATTTCGCGAACTGGAACACTACGAAGTCATCAGCACAGCTGCATCAATAGGGTGACGAGGGAAACCAAAACGGCTGGAACTTTGGCCGTCGTCGTAGGTGGTTTTGTACTCTGTTGGCTGCCCTTTTTTCTTCTCTATTTGGCTACGCCGTTCGTACCCGGAGAGATGCCGGATTACCTCATGCCATTTCTTACTTGGCTTGGTAAGATGTTTTTTTTTATTTTATGGAAAAAGTCGTGGTAAAAGAATGAAAAATTGATTATTTTGTTTGAAACTTATTTCAGATAAAAATAAAGTTCAGTTTTTCATTTATATTTGTAGACGTTTATATGAATCGTGTCTGACTGACGGAGGCTTTGAGAGTTGTTAAATTAATCATTTTTTGAAGAGTCAAAAAGAAAGAATTCATTTTATCTATTACAGAAAGCTTCAGATATCGATAAGCTCTGGAAAGTACTTTTCAAAGCCAGTACTTACAGAAATCAACGATTTATCAAACTCCTCGGCAAATCCGACACGAAACACCCCAATAATTCAGTCCGGCAGTGAATCTTGAGCAAAAAGTTCAGGGACAAATAAAAAATAGAGGGAGAGAGAGAAAAAGAGCCATAATCCGTCCGAATATCCTGTGATGAGAAAAATTACGCTTCGGCTGATCGAGTTAAAGCCCTCGAAAGCTCGCGTTATTGATGTATTAATCAAGCTTAATTTCGGAACTGTCGCGCGGAATCAACAAATCCGGCAGTATAACACACATACACACACAGCGACGGGGAAAACTTTTCCTTCGCTGAGCTGCGCTGCAACTACTGCGAGAACTACATTCCTGTTTAATAAATCTCATTTTTCGAACCCCGCGCGAAAGAGAAAGAGAGATATATATATAGTCGTAAATCTAGGCCCCAAAATGCCGCAGATAATAGTTGGATGATTTATAACTGATCTCGCGTCAAAGACGAAATTCTATTACGCAAGGAAATTTCGCGCTTGTCTTATATATATATATATAAGGTAACGCGTGAACTTTGAGACCTGGAAGTCTACTCTAGATTGCGATGAAAGTTATGGCGCTAAGTGCGATGATTTCGCTGTGCAAAGGAGTTTTTGATTTAGTTTGCTATCCTGCTGCGTGATGGATTTATTTTTCAAAGGCGATTTGGCGGGATGCAATATTCTCTATAAATTTATACAACGTGTTAATAACTTCCTAAAGCGTCCAAAACAAACAGAAATATTACAAATCATTACTATAATACATGAATATATAGTATATCGCAATAATTGATTTTACAATAAAAATTAATTATCTAATAATATCACAGGCTGGATAAACTCGGCGATAAACCCGTTCATCTACGCCTTCTACTCTGCTGACTTCCGCATGGCGTTTTGGCGTCTGACCTGTCGCAAGTGTCTTCGCAGCCGCTTCGACTCGAATAATCCAGCAGCTGATCGTGCTCCCCAGGGTGTACCGCCCAGTTGGAGGCGTCAGACCTCGAGGACGTGAGACAACCCCGTCAATGTCACCCAAGTCGTCTCCTTCTCTTTCGATGAGACCAACTGAGGACTATATATATTATACTACGCTATACATAATTCTTTACTCTTTTTACGCGCGTTTTGCTCGTCTGACATGACACGGAATTGTTCCACTTGAATCGACGGCGAAGCGCAAACATAAGAAGCTCGTGTAAATAACGCAAATAATTGTATACACCGCGCAAACACCTGTGATTCGTCATTTTTTCGATAGAGACCTGGAGATTGTTTTTATCGGATATTTCTGATGATAATCGGTATATATTCATCTATGTATACCTTTTGCCTTGAGTTGATATTTATGAACGTAGAGATTGAATTGTATACTTCGATACCTATACTTTAACTATAAATGTATGAAAATATATGACAATGAAGTGTAATTTATGGTCTGATGAAACCAAAGAATATATTATATACATTAGTTATTTGTTAGACGCGCAAGAGGATGTTAAGTTTACGCGGTTCCTTATGGACTAGTGTTATTTACTTGTATTTTACAAGGTAATCGATCTGAGCTGATTCTCATTTATTTGTTGATGGAAGGAAGTGTAAATATTATACTTATACGAAATTATAGATTTCTATACGCCGCGGAATGATCAACTATTAAATCATTTATCATGTTCAATCTTGCAAAATATATAGGTGAATCGTATACAATTGACTATAAAAAGCCATTTGAGGTTTTACGTTACATTTAATACTCTACTACTGACATTATTAAAGATAATAATTAATTTTATGCATGAAAAACTTGAATCAACAATCTTCCTAACTATTGTTTTAAAACTACAGCAGATCTCTTAGATTTATTCATATGCATTAAATAAGTCCTGTTACATTGAGCAAGTTCGATAATTTTCGAACAATAAATTAATTATTAATTTCTTATGTATTAAAATTTGTGCTGCAGCAAATGCAAAACAGATCTTCGGCCATGTATGTCAAAAGAATTGTAGCGATAAAATTTAAGTCGAAAAGTAAGGAATTCATTAATGTATTATAAATTAAGCAGATGTTAATATACCTATATATTAGAATGTTATATTTATTGAATGTTAGACTATTAATAATTTATATTTTTCTATTAGAAATTTTAATATTTAATTTGATCCTTGATGTTATGATGATTCGATTGCGAAGTTTTCAAATATTTAAAAAGAAAGACGACTTCTTGTTTACAAAAAGCAATGTGTGTAAATATAACAATAATATTGATAATATAGTTCTCACAAAAATCTTTTATAAATACCTGCAATACCATTGCAGTAATTCTATAAAAATACTTGTATGTACATTCGTATTGGATTCGTATGTTTAATAAGTTTAAAATAAGTAGAGCAAGCCATGCGAATACAGCTTTTGCGTTCGTTAACGTATAATAAATCCGTGGAGGTTTTTACTGCTATAAAACTTAAAAACATCAATGTTAAGTATTGATCACCATTGTTTTATTATCATCCGTACATCTTGCATGATTAACATACAACATTTATGTACAACGTGACATAAGTTACAAGCGAAACTATTACCGATGTTAATACAAAAGAAAATACATTTACAAATGATCTGTAACGAAGTTAGAACAATCACTGAAGTACTCTCATCGAGCTTATCGAGGTGTATCGACTTAACAAAAAATCTTGTACGCGTTGTAAAATTGCATTTCTGATGCTGCGACGAAGGACACAGCGAAGCTTTTGTTCGAACTGCATCGCCGTAGCATCGCAACAAATTATATAATAAATAAAATCGAAAATAAAACTGAGATGATAAAAAAAGATATTCATTGCACGTTTTTCTTTCATTACATTCAGTTGCATTCTATATACAATTTATGCGAAAGAAATTATCAAAATTTAATCGGTTTAACCTTTACATTTTTAATTTTATTAAAGTATAAAAGTAATTTTAACATTTGACTGCGTTTGATTATTTTTTAATAATAAAAATAAATCAAATTCGTGAATCAAGATGCTACATTTTTTTAAACTACCAGTTTGCATATTATTTTTAAATTGATATAGTTTGCCGATAAATTTACAGGAGTTTCAAGAAAAAACAAAGCTATATATAAAAAAAACTTTTCAAGAAAATTATTAACAATGTAGTGCAATAAATAAATATATTTAATATATTTATCGTATTATGTTAGATTAAATCGATTAAAATTTGAAAATATTACTTACGCCAATATAAAATAACGCCACATATGTACTTATAATATATGATACAGTTGAAGAAAAGCATGGAGCAAAGCAGCCCTTTCATCTTCCCTCAAAGCAAATGATTAATATCTTTACTATAATTCCGTGTAAATTACTTACAATTAAAACGCATACTGATATTTATACACATTAAAACTCCATTATTTGAGAATTCGAATCGTGAAATTAAAAGCTGTAAAAAATTGTAATATTAAAAGTTTTGATACGTAACAACTCAACGTACATTTTAATTATTGAGAACTTCATCTCATGCAATACTTTTCGTAAACTTGCGCTATACAGTGCCAAGAACTCTCTCTCTCTCCTTCTCGTTTAATATGATAGCAGCATGTGCACATTTCGCAGCTCTTGCGTACCCACAGGTATATTGATGACCTGTGAAGGGCCCTTGTGTGGTATCAAGATCTCGGCGGTTACGGGTTCAGTGAGTGCTCTCATGGCGGCGGTGATATGTCTTGCCGGGAACACCGCAAACTGAGCAGGAGCCTGTGCACCGTAAGTTCGCTTGATAGTTTCCTCGCGTACTTGAGACTGTAAATAATACAACGTTTTAGAATATCGCATTTTCAAAAAAAGCAAATAAGTAAAGCTTTGAGAAACGTACACTTAGTTCATCAACGCGTTCTTTGAGTGTCCGCAGACGCTGTTCCCTTTCCAGTAGCTTGTAGACAGGTAAAACCTTTTCTAGCACGGGTTGCTCTGTGGCTAATAAAAGCTTCTTGCCAGTCAAGTCCGGAACCACAGGGAAGAACGTGAGCTTTTTAGCCTCCTATAAAATGCAATTATCAAATATAACTTACTCTTCCATCCTTTAGTATCATTCAAGCAAGAGACATAAACTTACCCTCATCAGCTCGGTCTTCTTCCGCAGCAGTTCCTTGATCTTCGGATCTTCTTCGGGCTTGACGTCAAACTTGGGCAGCGGCGGCAACGAATCAAGCTTCTTTTGTAGATTCTCGTTAAGCAGCACGCGTTTCTGGCGAGCCTCGTCCTTCAGAGCATCGCGCAATGCCTGGATCTTCTCATGCAACGCGCCCTCCTGCATGGGAGCTCCCACAGGTACGGAGGAGCTAGTGCTAACGATGCTTACGGCACCATCGGCTCCAGGCGTAGAAGGAACGCCGCCCTTTTTGCCGATAGACTTGAGCTTTTCCTTGAGCTGGCCCTTCTCCGATTCCAGACTGTCGATATCTGTCTGCAGGTGGTCCATGGTTTCCTCGAATTCCTTTTCCTACGAGAACAATGATGAATGTTGTTAACAATTTAACTTTTAATGATTAAAGTTATCCAAAATATTTTATTTTCTTTTTTTATAACTCGCTCTCGTTTTCATCAAAATGTCTACAAACCTTTCTTCTCAACTGAGTCTGAACCTCCTCCAAGTTTCTCTTAAGTTTCTCAATAGTTAGCTCGTGCTCGTGCTGCTGAGTGGCAAGGCGTTTCTCAGCCAATTCTTTTCTCAAGATCATCTCGGACAGTTCTTCTTGTTTTTCTCTGAGGGCCAATTTAGCCTCGCGTATGTCGCTATCTCTTGCCTCAAGTTTCCTTCAAAATAAAACAACATTTTTCACATTTAATGAGGTTTTTGAGAAACATAAAAATGAAGACAAGTGACTCGAAATAAAGCACGTATACTAACCTGCTAAGAACTTTCGTCTCCTCGAGCTCTTTACGCGTGGCTTGAGCACGCAGGAAAATAGGACTATTTTCCTCCAAATTTTCCTGCTTGCGGTGAGTTGTGCCGCTCATAGCCAACTCATTTTCGCACTCAGCCATTTTTTCGGAAAGATTCACAGCCGCCTTTTGAATCACAGCCAAACTAGCTTTGATTGTAGCGATCGCACCGATGTCGTCGGCATCGTAGATCTTCTCTGTCGAATTTGCCGCCATCTCCTTCAGTTTTGCACAATCCAATCCCGTGTCTAAATCTGCGCAAATCGTTACATTTATCGTTGAGTAAAACATCTGAATCGTTGTCAAATAGTATAAAAACTCACCTCCACTGGTCAGGATGGTCTGAAGTGCAGTCTTCGTCAGATCCTGGAGCGTCCTCATCAGCTTGGTAGCATGCTGATAGCAAGTGGTTATCTGCTCGTACCAGTCCTTGTCGAGGCCGAGATTAGCTTCGTTGGGAGAAGATGCAGTGAGGAATTCACGTGGCACACGTCGTCTTGCCGACTTCAGATTATTCTGTATAGCCTCGCAAACAGTCTCAATATGCTGACATAACAGACCCATGTCACCTTGCTCACCGTCGATCAAGTTCTTGATAGTAGCAGCTTCAGTTGTCAATACCTCACATGCACTTCCCAAGCACCTAAAAAATATAGGAATATTTCTTTAAAGCATACGTGACATCTGGCTAGATACGACTACTTTCACTGGTGCATTAGAATTGCCAACGAAAGAAAAATTTTAAAGGTTTCTCACCTGGTACCATTGGCAACAAGTCGAGCCTGATTCGTAAGATCTTCCTCGCCAAAGTAGATACCATAAATCGTGCAAAAATATGCGCAGCACCTCTCGATAGCTTCCATCGATAAATTCTCGTCGAGCTGATCGCGTTTCGCCAAATCGATCAACGAGTCCACGGATTTTTCCTGCGCAGCCATCTCCGGATAGGCGCCACCGACTTTCAGCATGTTATCTGAACTGCAAACGCTAAGAGCTGACTCGAAACTACCGAGAGCAGTTTGCAGGGCATACATGTGAGTACAGAGACGTAACCTGAAGGCGCTTTGGGCTACGGCGTGACCCTTGACGATTGTAGCTCTGAAAACGTCGAGAGTATGCTAATAAAATTTCTGTAAAATGAGATGGATTAAATAGATACAAGATTAAAGATAGTACCTATCGATTTTCTCAACAGACTTATATTTATCGCGCACTTGAGAAATGACGATTTCCGTTTTCTGAATCATCCTCGGTATGAACAGTAACGTCAGAATCGCATCATGATCGCCACCACGATTCATGAACGCCGGAGGCATAAACGACAACAGATATCTAACATGGTTTCTTGCTTCCTCGGCATCCAGCCGTCTCAGTTCTAAGTCTACCGCTTTCGTTTGAGCTCTGGTCTCGGCAAACGTCTTTTGGAAATCGAGGATTTCGGCGAGTTGCTGTTCCGTTCCTGCAAATTATTAATACATCAAACCACAATACCTCATCAATATAATTTCAGTTCTCCCCGAGTGCTTATTCGAATAACCAAGTGACCTCAAACAAGCAGACCCTCGAACCCAAGTGCAATCGTCGAACTTCTCTCTCACCTTTGACGGCAGTATTGGTGGACTCGCTCGACTGTAGGCGTTGCTGCAACTCGAGGCATTGTTCCTGCAACTTCTGAGTTAGCTCTCGGAACTTGGTTATCGTCATTTCGCGATCGGATAAAGTTTCGAGAGCCGCGTCCCGCTGACGCTGGGCGTCACGTGCTGCGCCAAGTGCCATGTCCAACTCCTCGCGAAGTTCCATCTCAAGCTCCTTCGACGACTCCGCCAGCTGATCCGACATGTCCTGAAGCGAAATAGAGAGTGAATTTACGATTGTTGTCCGCAAGCCCATAATGCACAGTTGCGTGTAAAGTGGATAAGTACCGCCGCCGGGCATCAGCGGTATGGAATAAGTTTTTAATATAATTTCAGAATGTGAGGGAGTGTCTCGTTCAATAGAGTTATTAAAGTACTATCTCTCGAATCTTTTTGAACTACTTTATGTCGAATTGATGCGATTCAAAGAAAAAATACATACTTGTAAAGCTTCCAGGTCTGTCACAGCTTCTTCCAACTCGGCTACTTTCTCCTCCAAAGCCATCTTACGTTCTCCAAGGACCTCAACCATTTCCTCAGCACCCAATGCAGCATCGACCTAAATTTTTATTGCATTAGTGCAATTTCATTTCTCATTAAAAGTGCAGGTAAAAAGTACAAGTTATAATTCTTACCTGTTCCTGAAGATCAGCAATTTGATGTTCCATTTCCTCAACGCGAGCAGAAAGCTTCTCCTTAGTTCTGCTAAGCTCCAAAATTTCGGATTTCTTCTGCTCCAAATCTTTCTGCAATTTTTGAAATTCATGTTTCTCGTGAGCCGAAAGATCTCTCATTCTAACAAGAGTCTCTCGAAGTCTAGCGTTCTGCTGTTCCAATTGCTTTACTTCAAAGCTTGATGTTCCAGTCGGTGCACTTCCCCCAGACATCTGTAATTATTACACGATTTTTCGTATTAATTAAATTAAAATACAAAAAAATCGTAATCAAATAAAGCCAAAAAATTGAAGTGTAAAATTACCTTGTCTGACATCTCATTGCGCAGGATTTCCAAATCTATAGTCTGCTCTTCAAGCTTCTCTTTCAGCTGCTCCAATTCGATCTGCAAAGTTTCTGCCTTTTCTTCAGCCATTTCTTTGTCGAGTGTGGCCATCTCTACTGTTTCAGCCAAATCTGCCATCTCATCTTGGTATTGCTCCCGAGCTGCATGAGCATCTCTGGCTTCTTGTCGAGCCCTTTGCAGTTCTCTTTGTAGGCTTGCCTATAACAATCCATTGACGTATTAAAGTACAGCAATGATGAAGTGTAGAAAAATTCAAATAAAATGAAATATTTTTACCTGACTTTCCATTACTTTAGTTTTGAATTCTATCAACTGCTCTAGCTGAAGTTTTATCTTCTCAAAATCTTTCATTTTATCTTTATCTTGCATCCTTTTGACCCTCAACACTTCTATTCTTTCAGTAAGATCTCGGATCTACAAAATAAATATGCAATAATAACAAATATTTAAATAAATATAGTTACTTGTGAATAGTTTTGATATATTTACCTGAGCTTTCAAATTCTCATTTTCCTGAGCAATTTGCAAATGTGTCAATTTTTCTTCCATTGTGCTGGACTGCATAGTTGATCCCATTGCTTGGCCAGGAACAAATTGTGGTTTTAAAGTTTCCACAAATCCAGTCTAGATGAAATTGAAAAACAATTAAATCGACTAAATTTTCTGGTCCACAGCATTGAGAATGTAAAAGGTGTTTTTCTGACTACAATTGCAGAATTTAATAGGTGCAATCTAAGTAAGTTAAACTTGAAAAATAATAAAAGGTTTTGTTAATGATTATCAATTAAATTCCTAATTCAGAATTAATCAAAAGACATTGACAATAGGTATCACCTTTTACACATTTAAAGTGAAACTCTTAAGTTTCTTGTTAATGTTTTAGATCTAATTGTTTATGTACATTCATGTAGTGGATCAGGGTCTTTAGTTATTCTCAAGAGAACGTCACTCACCAAGTTAGTAACCATTTTTTTTATCTTTCTCTATCAACATAAAAAGTTAGTCTCAGAAAACCCTTTTTCAGTTTTTGCAACGTTCTCTTTGTTAGTTAAAGTAGAAAACTGTTAGTCGAGTAGTAATGTCAGACATCAAATAACAATTATGTGCCAATAGCTTAATAATCATATTAGTTCGTGAAAAGAAAAAACAGAATTAATATATTTGAGTCTAAGTAATGAATTGCGCACCAACGAAATCTCCCAGTGTTAATGATAGCATTGCACAAAAATTTTCTTAACTATTGGAGTTCGTACATGGCAGAGTAGTAGGAATTTATTCTAAGTAGTCCTAGTATCCTATGGATTCCTAGTGACCTTTTTAATCTGTTTGCTAAAAGAGATATGCAGATTGACAATATATATTTTTGCCTAATTAAAAAATTCTTGCTTTGAGGATAATTTCGAGATTTAACATAGCTGAATATCTCTTTTTCTTCTAAGTCATTCTATTCAACAACGATATAAAAAAAAAAACATATAAAAGAAGCGAGTGCCTGGTACGAACTATGATGATGATTTAATATATGATGAAGATGATGATGGCGATGACGTATGAGTTCAGAGTCTCACTTTGTTAATGTTATAACAGAGAGCAGCAGAGAGTGTGCCAAAAAAGTGTCAGCTGCAAAAACCACTAATTAGAGTTAGATGCAAGTAATAAAATAGTTACACTGGTGACAGGGGTTTATGATGATGTACATGAAAGTAATTCATGATAAACAGCTAGTAGCAACAAGACGAGTCAGAAACAGCTGAGCAGTTTTGGGCATTCACAGCTATTGCTTTTCAAAAATTATTTTTATGTCAAAAAAAAAAAATCGATTTACAAAAAAAGTCTGCCCATCTCTGTAGCTGATTAGATGTTAAATGAAGAATAAAAATTAAACGAGTATAAATTAACATATAGGAGATAGAAACCGAAATAGTACAAGTAATGAGTATTAATTACATTGTCGTGATCACCAGGGGCCTTTGGCTTTTTGCCTGGAGACGAGCTCGTGCTAGGGGTTTTCTGAAACACGTATATGTGCATATTTTCCCATGTGAATATCCACATTTAAACTTTCCAACACCTCGAGCCTTTTCTTTGTATTATTTTATACACAAACAGATATAATAGAAAACACAAAAATTCACAGAGGTGCGTGATCTTTCGAGATCGTTCTGATATCGGTAAAGCCTCTCTGAGAGTAAATTTACTCAAAAAAACACTTGTTGCTAGATATGAAAGTGGTCACTGAGCAAGAAAAATAATAAATATGACGTGATCTAGATTCAGTGCAATCGTCCGTGTCAGTCCATTTGGCGAATTGTAATTCGTTCGCAATTCTCAGAAGCCGGTATTTTCCGAGTTAAGAGAAAAGCAAAGAAAATAAAAGTACCCTTTTCCCGAGATATGCTTTAGAAAATAGAAACATAAAGAGTAAAACTGTTTAAACACTTTACAGTATTAATTATCTTGAAATTCAGCTTCAAATTAAGGAGAACAAAAATTTCACTTACAATTTTCACTATGTAGTCACATTTTTTATTTGTGAGATTCAAATAAAGAAAAGAAATTCAATACATAGTGTATTTTTGTTTTCAATTAAATAAATCGTTTGCATTGAATAAATCAAAGTTTCTTTATTTGAATCTCATTTAGGAAAAATTGAAGTACTTAGTGCACAATAACAATTGTGATGAGGTTTCAAAAATTTTGATTAAAAAGGAAACAAAAAAAGAAGGTAAAATCATGGATTCTCAAGCGAAAAGCTGGTTAATACCTCAATGAACGAAGCACGTTTGGTGCTTGTTGGTGCTGGAATGTGAGATTCTCCTCCATCCTTACGTTCATGACCAATACTTCCCAAGGTGGCGAGGTTCTCTGTACTGGGTGCAGCGAGCTGAGTTCTGCTACCTGCGAGTGACATCCTCGAGCTGGGAATCATACAAACATTGATGATCCTTTTAGAGATTTATTTAGTAGATCAAGGCTCTCATACTCTGAAGAGATTATGGTGATATTTTGAGTTTAGCTTTACGTTTTAACAAAAACGTTATTTAGATAAATGTATTGACATTCTTTTCACTTTGTACTTCCTTATAAAATTATTGAAATATTAATCAATGATAGAAAATTAGAAATTATAAGTTTTTGTGATTGAAAGATTTAAACCGTTTACAACAATGAAGTTACTAAAGTTACAATGATTTTGAGATGATTAATGAAAATACATTATATTGTTGTTGTAACTGGTTGATTATTAATTTATTATTATGTTATTTACTATTATTATAAGATTTTTAAATGCATGCACGTAGATAATACTTCACTAAAGCTTTTTCAAGAATTGTATATGTATATTGTTTTTGACAAAGTGGACATAATATATTTTATGAAACCATTCAATCAAATTATCAATACAATTATCGAGCATGTTGCAAATATCTTAAAAATAATTTTATGCTCAAAAGAGTTATGTTTGAAATATATTTCTCCACTTTGTCGTTCTACAAAGAAAAAACAATAATACAAAGTCTGAGTACCACTTTCTAAATAAAAATCTTAATTATAACTTGTAATATAATATAGAATCAGTTATATTAGTGTATAGATCACCATAATCTTCTCCCATATATACTATCTTACGTTTTTTTCACAAAATTCCAAGACATATTCAGCAACAAAAATATACAAATCATAATTCTGTGTATAGCGTGCATGTTTCGTAGATTTACAATATTTATATATATTTTTCGCAGATATTACAGCTTAAATAACGTGCTAGACAAGTGGTAAGCCTTCTCTTGTGAGACTTCTCTTCTGCTAAATACTAGAGACATCACTGCATTGTATACAAAACAAACCTGCTTATTTAGCAGGATTTGAATTGTGATTGAAAGAGATGTATAGTACACGATGAGTTTCACACTTAAATACACAGTAGAAAAAACTTCTGAACGTTATTGATGCGTATTTAAAAACTTTCAAAGTAATTCTTTCAAAAAAACCAATTAGTTTTTTTTTATCATATTTTTATCACAAAAAACACAAGCACAAATAAAGCCTTCAGTATTGCATTGATAAAAGCAAATTTTGTAGTGAACAGTGAGCACGTCTAATTTTTTGTTTTATGTCTTTTTAGCTTCTTACCCTGAAAGTTTTTCTGTTTGTTGTACAACTTTCGCCGGCGATGTTTTTCTTCGCACTCTTTATTAAGCAGCGTAGACATCAAAATTTTGTTAATTTTCGTTTGTTTAATTACAGCCAATTAGTGAATAAGACACTTGTTACTTCATAGAGCTTTAAGAGAACTTTTATAATTAATCAAAAAACTTACGCAGTTGGTTGATTCCTCTGTCGCACAGCAGCACTAAGGTGAAATGGATAAATGAGCCTATTTATTTTATAAAGCATATCTTGAAAAAAAAAACTCTGATCCTATTTCATTGAAAAGGGTGGAACAAACTATTTGCATAAAGCTCAAACAAATGTTTAAAGTTAGTATTTTGACATTTTTAGACTAAGAGTGTATACATTATATACACCACAGTTCATCAGCCCATTTCAATGAATTATTCAAAGGAAGCCTATCATGGGATTTTGAATACGATCCATGGACTTTGAAACTAAATGTAGTAAGATATAATAAATATAATTATTTTCTATTATTATAGTAATTGAAAGATATTCTTATGAAAATTTGCCATTGGTCCAATAAATATTTATACCTTGTAAGTCGACTCCTGGCTCTAGAAGCTCCAGCTTCGTCTGGTGTTGTTGGACCACTAGCAGCTGCAGAAGATGGACTTACAGGCTCTGTCCGATTGCCCGATTCATCTATTAAGATCAATTGAGTCTGACGTACAAACATTCCATGATTCTCTGTGCACTGAAAAATAAACAATTCACCTTATACAATTCGTAACAAGTGATCCACTTAGAAGCTTAAAACAGAACAATGATTCGAAACAAGAACTACTGAGAAATCGAGCCCTTCGGTTCGCTCTTTCACACAGTATTGACCTACATTCTTCGAGAAGCAAAACAGCATCGAGTGAACATAAACAAAGTGCAATATACTAAACAACAATTAAAACAGCAAAAAGAAAACTCACTTTAAAGTAAAACTGCCCCTTGATGGTGCCATTGTTCCTTCCTTTGGGCTCGTCAAGGATCACCCCAATCCACTTGCCCGCCGCGAAGGCGGGATGTCCGATGTAGGCGATTACACCCTGGCAATCCTTGCCCGCGATCTCAACCCGCTGGCCGACCTTTAGCGACATTTTCACGGGCCTGTCGTCGAACTTTATTCACGACATCCAACGGCTGCTGCTGTTTTCCTCTCGGAGCAACTCTCAGCTGTGACAGTCGTCAGCAGACATGAACAAAATGCTTTTTTTGGGAAGTCCGCTACTACTGATTTTCGGTCGGTAACAGCGGCTTTAGAGGTTATATTTAGCTGAAAGATATTACGAGTTATGTGATGTCTTGTGAAGATGAGGGTTTTACGTATACGATTGTAAAATTTGAGCTTTACATATTTGGAAAGTGCTGAAATGGGATTTCGCAATTGTTGATTATTTTTGCACGGAAATTAACACTCAGCGCAACCTATCAGCTGATCGATGAACGTTTCGAGTGTGATTGTTACCATGCGAGTAGACCTATGTATTGATTATTATTTTGGCGCGAATTTCATAAGTGATTTGAAATTTTATATCTGCATAATCGATCTAAAAAAAGTGTAGGATACAATAATTATAAGAATTTTCAAAATTACGTCGATCTTGAATAAGTAAATATATACCAGCTTGGAACACTTACACAATAGAACCGACTAAAAATATATGAGAATAACAAATGACTCGTGTGTAACCTCGCAAACTTCCAATCAATTTACATCCCGTAAATGACAGAATATTAAACCTCACCAGCTCGAATATTTTTTTTTTTAACGTCAGACACTCAACTTGAAAAATTCCACGCGTTGATGGTCTAACACAAAATGCGACTGAAGATACCGTGTCACTTTTGCGCGTAAAGTTCTAAATAACGATTATAATCCGATTGGTAAACCTGAAAAACCGTGAGGATGGTGGCAAATCATGGATTCCAGAGTAAAGAGGAGCAGATGTCGGAAAAGAGCGAAGTCACGTCTATTCGAAGCGAAAATCCGGCCAGAATCGAGGATATCTTCGAGTGGATCGATGGGATTCCCCTGTCTAAGACTACGAAAAATTTGGCTCGAGATTTTTCCGATGCCGGTATGATTTTTGGTTATATTTTCGTTTTCTAATAAAATGTATACAATTAAACTTTTTTTATAATAATACAAAGCTGCTGCATTTTTTTTAATCTTTAAATCAACGTAACAGTGTTGATGTCGGAGATCCTGAAATTCTACTATCCGCACCTCGTCAGCCCACACAATTACATCCCGGCCAACAGCGTTCAAAACAAGAAGGAGAATTGGAACACATTGAACCGAAAAGTTTTCGCGAAGATCAACATGCATTTGAGCCCTGAAATTATAGATCAACTTGCCCATTCGCAAGTTGGTGCTATTGAGAAGGTCCTTACCGATTTTCGCGATAAGCAGATGGCCATCAATGTCAAGGATACCGATGTGATTAGATCTGATCTTAACCTGACTGGTGAGTGTTTATAATAATCTTTATTATTATATCCTTTGCTAAAACGCTTATATAATTGATCGACAGCATTAGGACACCATCAAGCTCCAAAATCCCAGCCTAAAAACGAGCAACCAGCCAAAAAATCAATTTTCACAAGGTCCTACAAAGCAATAAAAAACTTCTTCGCCTCCCTTTTCGGAATCTTCCTCGCCGTAATTTGCTTTTGGAAATGGTTCTCCAGGAAAGCAACCAGTGAATCGGTGAAAATCGAAGCGAAAACTCTTAACGATATGGAAGGTATATACATCCATACATTCTTCTTCAAATAATATCCAAATTTACAAAAATACAATATAATGTATCTAAATTATTTCAAATCAGAGCAACAGCGTCTAGATGAAGAAGATCGTCTCCGTGACTCTTACTCTCAAGCCTTAGAAGAACTACGTGTTAAGGCAGACGTGATAAAGACTTTATGTCACAAAGTAGCTTTTCTCGAAGGTACGATGAAGCTCAAGGACATGAAGATCGCGACTTTGACGAGTCAGCTCGAGATGATGCCACAGCCAACGAACGACGCGAACATCGTCGTCTCGGCAAGGCAACCACCTAGTAATCCGTTGAAACTGAGAAAGAGGCCGCGTACGCAAGTTTAAGTAGCGGAACTTGCTGTTGCGCTTCGCGTTGATGATTGCGGAAATCGATTTATTGTTTTGGAATCGTGGGAAATTTCAGATCTAATTAGTTATTTAGGCTCGAAAATTGAGAAAGTATATTTTTTTGTTGGACACGTCGTTTGTACGAGGATTCTTTTTTGTTGTTTTGGATCGAGAATATATATTTTGTAAAATTGTTAGATTTTATATACAATAAATTATATTAGCAAACATCAGTGATCTTCATATGTATATATTGATCTTTATTTAAAAGAAATTCGAAAATTAAGAGTTTCTAAAAGGCAAACGTCGAAAGTCGTATATTATGTCCAAAATGCCCCGTGTACAAAGTAGCCCCATTCTCTCCTGAAGCTGCCACAGGTCGGAGATACCGGTCATACTTCTCTCTTTCGACGCGAGGAGAGGTACCGTAAGGTGGCCGTGTGTGAGCGCAACGGACCGGTCAGCGGCAGACGCTCGAGAGCCGTCCTGACGTGAGCATCTACTACACGTGAGTCATGTCTTTCTTATATGTGGCACATTTTTTTAACTGGGTTTTCGATTTTTCACTGTATGTGTGTGTGTGTGGGTGTGTGAATTTGAGGTGTGCTGGTTCAATTTTTGCTTGAGTTGCTTTTGCTGATTTGACAAAATTGATTTTGCGTGGTATACAATAAGGTAGAAAAATTGTGTCGAACGATGAGGAAATTATTAATCGGTTTCATGCTCATATAGTTTAAAATATTATCAATTTATTACAATTATTAATACCAATTTGAGTGCTTGTATATAATTATAGAGTCTTTATTTTGACTTTGAAAGAAATTATATTAACATATTACAAAACAGTTACACTAAAGAATGTCAGTAAATTTAGAAAAACTATTTTACAATATATCATAAAGAGAAAATGTAGCTTTTCAGAATAGCTGTGAAAGTATTCACAACTTGCCTAAACGAGTTACAATGAAACTTAACTCCGTGGCCGTGAAAATTATGATGTTCCTCTTTTGCTCGGTCATTAAATTTTAGAAATCTCATTAAGCATTTCCCTGCCACATTCATTGCGCTATTCTCATCACTTAGGATTCATAACGATGCATTTCCTTTTGCATACCAAAGATAACTATAATAGCTGTTATTGAAGCACAACGCGTTAAAATTTTATTTTAAATTCTAACAATATACAGCTTCGGTCATCGCCACCTTGCGCAAGAACAATCGGAAATACCTCTTTTATACTATAAGACACCTAAAAATACACGAAAATTATGCAAACATCCAACAACTCTCGTGAAATTCCTTCTCCGCGTCAACATAATGTATCCTCTACACTACTACAGCTTCGGAATCATAAACGATCCTCAGCCGAAATCGGTGTACCGGTATATCGCGTCCATATATATACACGCGAGAAACCGGTTCGCCGCTCACCTTGACTCTGCGGAAGATATCTTTTCCTTCGTGCACACAATTATCGCCATAGATCCACGTACACAGATAATCGACCATTTCACTCGGATCTTGAATGTTAGAGACTCTTGTATGTGTGTGTGTGTGTGTGTGTGTGTGTATGTGTTTGGAAAGTTTGGAAAGTTTTATGGTAGAATTAGGAGTGTGTGTGTATATACAGGCTTACTTATAATATACGAGTTTTCCAATCGAGTTATTGTGATGGTGTGAGTATCGTCTCGGATCGTTAAATGAGCTGCCGGTTAGCGTGAGCTTCGTGAGGAGGATTGATGGTATAGTGGTATTTTATAAATATATAGTCGTTTATTGTTGTGAGTTGAAGTGTGTAATAGATGAATTATATATTGCTTAATTTTGCATGTTGCTGTTTTACAAATTCAAGTGTTTTCTATTGTTTGTTTGCTAATAAATATTCTCTCATTACTATCATCCACAATTTTCCTCAAATACTGCTCTTTATCTTTATAAATATTTCAATTTCAAAATTAAAACTTCCATTCCTGAAAAAAATACAATTTCGACTCAAAAAAACTTATTATTTTATTTTTTCTCTCTTTACATATCATCATTCGATACCATTCAATATTCACCGATCATCTCGCTGATGCACGCTCGCAGAGAGTCCACGATGTTTCAAAGCTTTCAACTGAACATTTGGTCGTGTTCGATCATCTTCCTGGTGATAGCTGCCCTGCTGATCGGCGGCCTCATCTTCCTGCTGTGTCTTCTTCGGGTTTACGTCTATCTCAGTACCGGTGTCTGCAAGAGTAAGGCCAGTATGAAGGGGAAAACCGTCTTGATAACCGGATGCACTTCTGGAATCGGCAGGGAAACTGCTAGGGATCTTGCCAAACGAGGTGCAAGGATCATCATGGCTTGCAGGAATGTCGAGGCTGCGAGTAAACTCAAGGGTGAGCGAATATTGTGATTTTTAGATTTTGGAAAAATTGTTTTTTTTTAACATAATATTCGCGTGTTAGAGGTTTTTGTATTGATAGTAGCTATTAAAATTATATTACTTAAAACTCTTGTAACATAAGTTTTAAAGTTTTGACTCGATATATCGGCAAATTATAAAAACAAACGCGAAATTTCTTTCGATAAAACTAATAATGAAAATAAAGAAACAATTAATGAATTAACGTTTAAATATATTTTATCAGTGATACTTCCCGGTAAACCATTCGATTAAAATATATTAAAAAATCATTATACATTTAAATTTAAAAAAAACGGTAAATCAATAAAAAAAATCTTCCTATTTTAAAAGTCAAAACATTAAAGAGCAGCAGTGAATTTAAACAGTTCACAGAGAAAACGGTCATCTACACGTAAATCCGCTCTCGATGTATATAGAAAGCTTGTTGATCCGCGCATATCTCACCGGCTTCTCAAAGAGAAAGCCGCATCAGCATCGCAGTCGACAGGAAATTAAAGAAAAGGCCTGCGTGTAGCTTGTGCCGTTTCGAGGCGCGTAAGTTGCTATCAAGTTGCCGTTTTTTTTTTATTTATTCCGTGTTTAGAAGAAGGTGCCGATTATATTGATGCTTGTGAGAGTAAGTGGAAAGTTTGGCGAACGGTTTTGATAGATGAGCTGCTGTGCTACTTCGGAGATAATACGATGTGGCGATGCGGTATGCAGTTAAAAATTTATCGGGAAGAGTATACGGTTAACTTTTTTGTGGTTGTAAAATTTATTATTACAAGTTACGAAAATAATTAGTAATATAGGAACGACTGTAAGAGTTTGGTTTATATAGATCGTGAAATCGATAAGAAGAATAAATCTAAATTTTTATAATAGACACTCAATATATGAGTCATGATGATATTAGCTTTGGCAACGTTCGCACTATGCAAATAGACTTCTAATTCAAACGCTGCCATCAGTGTTACTCTATCCAACTACGACACCTATTGTTTTTTCAAATTTTTTCTCCGCCTAATTGCCATTGTCCAACCATTAATTACTATATTTACATATACCTGTTTCGCCAAAGTTCATTAGAAACAATCATCGATCGTTCTTATCAACATAGATAGAAATAGAATCAACGATGAAACTTACCTTTGATGATCCCGCTTAGATTTTTTATTAATGCTCTCAATTAAAAACCTTGAAGTTGCTTCTCTTCGCAATAAGAAACTTCCGGAAAAACTCGACATTGCGGTTGTGCAACCGCCGATATATGCAGTAATTCCTATTGTGACTCTTGCAAATTTATCCGGAATAGAGACGCGACTCGAATATAATTAGACATTTAGATCTGCGTATATGCAAATCACTTGTCGTGCAATAAACCCAGTGAAAGAATATCGCGGTGTTTTGAAATAACTGCGCCGTGGATTTAGACTGATTTACAGGTTTATATATAGATAATTATTATACAGAACATAATTTAACTTTGGATGTTTATCGCATTTTGAAGGATTATGTGAAAATTATCTGAAAGTACTTATCGTCATCCATTCTAAGAATGACTAAAAGAAATTGATTGGCCAAAGCATCAATAAGTCCCACTTGCGATCGTTTATAACTCGACAAAAACCAGTCAACTTCACAGTCATTTTATAATAATTAGCCAATGAATCAGGCATAAAGTCTCTTATTATAGCATCGAACGAACCAATTAGGAGTAATAATATTTACAAAAATAATCAAATTCTAGATGAACTGCAAAAGGAAACCGGCAACACACAGTTGGTAGTCCGCAAGTTGGACCTGTCGTCTTTGGACTCCGTACGCGACTTCGCAAACCAGGTTAATCGCGAAGAAAGTCGACTGGATGTTTTGATACACAACGCTGGAACCGCCGAGACCTTCAACAAGAAGGTCAGCGACGATGGACTCGAGATGACCATGGCTACGAATCACTATGGACCTTTTCTACTCACTCATCTTCTCATTGGTGAGTTTTTGTTATTTTTTTATATAAATGTTGAATTAATATTCATTAGGTGAAAGTTGCAAGTTTTTTTAGCTTTAATCGCGTGTCATTTTTAGAAAACGTAGATGATCTATTCTAGTTCTTCTTAAAGGAAAAAAAAATGATAGAACGGCAATTCTTATTTCTGACGTGTGATTTGTAAATTAACGAGCTACTGTGGCTCAGTCACAGTAGACTGCTGACGAGTAGAGGTCTGTGATTGATGAGCATCGTGTGCAGTGGTGTATATATGCACGTTACGTGTAGATCGTTTCAGTATATAATGAACTTTTTTGCTACTTCTTTTAGTATTCGCAGAACATTAATGTAGAAGCGCTGATAATGTACCTATATTTTTTGAAAAACAAAAAGTGCGTGTAATAATTAGTTTCATATTGAACTGCAAGGTTTCTTACTATAAATCTTATATTTAAATCGTAATGATATACACGCAGTTCTTCTATTTCTCGATACTGAAGCAATAGGTTTTTCCCGTATATGCGAAAACTGTAATCACACGTTCATGCTTGACTAAACCAATAAAATACACTCGTAAATCAATATCTATACATCAAACACGTCTACGGTAACTTTCCTCCATCGAATAAATCATAACTACATTCCTTGCAAAAATGAAAAACAAAATTCTTCTTACAGATCTGCTGAAAAAATCAACTCCAAGCCGTATCGTAATAGTGGCCTCCGAGCTTTACCGCATCGCAACCTTAAACCTGAACAACCCAAATCCAACGACCACATTACCTGCCTACCTCTACTACGTCTCCAAGTATGCCAACATTGTATTTACCTTGGAACTGGCTCGTAGACTCGAAGGTAGTGGTGTCACTGCCAATTGCCTTCATCCAGGTATGATTGACAGTGGAATTTGGCGTAGTGTACCAGCACCTTTATCTTGGGGTCTACTGCTCATCATCAAGGGTTTCTTTAAGACTCCTGAACAGGGAGCTCAGACCACCATACATCTGGCTGTTTCCGATGAACTTGAGGGAGTTAATGGAAAGTACTACCTGGATTGCAAGGTTAGTTCGTTGGTGAATTTTCATTCGATTTTCAGGGATTGTTTGACTGTTTTTAAATAATATTCGATTTACTTTTGTTAACAGGAGAGTAGCTTGTCATCTGGTGTAAGTGATCCGGCCAAAGGCAAGAAGTTCTGGGAAATCAGTGAAACTCTCGCAAAACTACAGCCAACCGATCCGAAGATATAAACTTTACAGACAAGAAATAGAGTCGTCCGCCGAGCATTTCACAATCCGTCCGCACTGTACTTGTATTTTTTATATGTTTTAGATTTATTATTTTATTTAACTTAAGAGAGCAAGGCTCCTTCACATTACATAATGTATGTATGTATAATATGATGACTTTTTTTATCTTCTCTTTTCTACGATTGCAATGATATATTCTAGATATTTTGTAGTAACGACATTTCATAAAAATGTCGCGTTTTGTATCAGATACAGTTAAATTTTGTGGAAACTTTTATAATTGACTTGTTTGTATGTGCAGCAATTGTAAAACTCTGTGATAAATTAATAAAGATCAAGTTTGTTTTCGTGTATAATATATAAAGAATAAATGATGTATACGTAAAGTTGAAATAATTGTTTTATTTAAAGATGAAAATTCTTGCCGCAGCTATATGTTAAATGATAATACAGTTATATTATGTTATAAATAAAGTAAGCGTGAAAACTGTAAATTAAGCAAGCATTTTATTTTCTTCCTATGCCAAAATTCCTGGAAACTTCAATTTATGCCCATAAAGCTGTACATCTGCATTTTACATTCTCTTAATTTTCAAAGAAAATACCGATGAAGTATATGCGTTTTTCTGTACAAGCATATATTTGTCAAATTCCAGTTCAAAATTTGCAGTAGATTTATAAAAATATCCATTTTTTTTATTATGTAGGCTTTCCGTAAACATCGCAAATTCATAACGAAGACTTTTTTCATTCATAAAATCAGTTCATTCTACTTTTTTCGCACTATTTCAATAAAGAATTAAAAAATCTTCCACAAAGAATTTTGCTGAGTAAATATATGACGTGTAAGACCGATCATTAATATAATTTATTGCGACTCAACACCAAAATTTTGATAAATATCATTTGCCCTCATTGTTAGGCATATCTATAATATACTAATACATCTGTTTTACCTGTTTTATGTATACTGAGTAAATTGAATTTTGCTGAAGATCAATAAGTGACGTAGCATCATGGTGTATTATAGCGAGCAAATATTTCTGGCTTATCAAATCATGCAGATACACATTTTCGTATATAATAGACACATTCTGGGTTTGGGCAGTTTTAGTTGAAAGTATTAACAGTAAGCCTGAAGAATAGAAGAACACAAAAAGCCAGTCGAAACTTTGTATCTTGTAAATTGATTATATTGTTGTTTTGCGAATAATCATATTGTATCGGAGCTGAATGACTGAATAGAGTAAAATGTTTTTACAAATTGTACTCGCAATATGCTTTATCTCGTCAATTCATGGAGAAAAGGTAAATTATCAATTTATGAGTATCAAAAAAGGTTTTAATTTTTTACGTAAATGCATATGTGTGCTATAATTATTTAAATTTCTAGCTCCATGATTACATGACAACCGATGAGATTCGATCAGTGTTTAGAGTTCACCATGATGCTGGTAAATATATATGTGATTAAAAAGTTTATTGAATAATACAGACTCGAAAAATAAAAATCTGTATTTATTTCAGTAAAAGACTTAGACTACCAAGTTGTCAAGATCATCCATGTAGACCCACGCAATAATTCCGAGGGACGTAGATCTCGCGCCCGAACGTCAAGACCCAACTTGCATTTTCAAGTTTTCAATAAAAACTATTCGTTATATCTGGAAGAAAACGATAACGTACTATTGGGAAGTGGTACTCCAGTTTTCATAGCAAAAGCAAATCCGCGTAAGAGAAGCGCATATAGCGATGGAGCTAAAATCTTTTATTCACGAATCCAATACGTAAGATATCAAAGACGAAAATTAATTTAAAAAAAAATATTGACATCAATTTATGGCCAATTTTTTAAAATGAAATCATATCTTATTGCAGCCTTTACCTGCCAGTTTTAAACTGTACCACGACGTAGAAAACAAAGCTGCTGTTTCATTGCATCATGAAAACGATGATAGATTTCATGTCGTAAGTTACCTTACTATTACTACTTTACAGCCAAATCTATCATATTTCTAAACGACGTTTCTGTAACACAGAACGGCGTCATTGGAGACGACATCATTCGTGAACTACCCAAACGTATCCACGATGAAGTTTTGACCAAATTCTCGACCAGATCCAAGAGATCTTCCCTGTTCGACGATGATTCATTGTTCAATAGCGACCCCTTCGCTGATCCTAACACTATCTTCGGAGATAATACCTATAAGACAACTCATCATGTAATCATAAGGCCAAATCCAAACGATAATCGACATGTCTTTGGATCACTTGACTCCAGGTGGAGCGAGATAAGTAAGTACATATTTGATTAATATCAATTTAAATAAAATAATGCCTAAGCATCGTCGATAAAGAATTTTCCTTGTTTGCACCGGTCGTATAAAATATCGAACAAACACTATCGCAGTTGATGAATTATGAATTCAAATTATTATGTATATACGTTTTTAAACTTAAAATTTTCAACTGCGTAATTGCATATCCAAATCATAGAAACATACAACTCTACAAGACAATACGTCACTTGGCGTCCTGCAAACCTGCCTTTCACCAGGCGTACAACTACTAAGGCTCCTTATTCACGACTAGCAACCGTGCCCTGGTATCTACAGTCTGTTAATGACCCTGCATTCTGGTTCCATCCAACCACGAAGAAACCCTTCACTGGTTATTATACCCTACCCCCCAGGAGACCAACATTTGAAAGTAGATGGCAAAGTTACACAAGATATCCAACTAGGGTTCCTGCTCCCTTACCGACCAGGAGACGAATAACTGTACTCCCTCCTAATAGATTCCCAACCATAGGACTTCCTACTACTACTTCTGCACGTCCTGAACCGAGCAAGAGGTCGGATACAGTCTATCCTCAGCTTTTGGTTACGATCGATTACGACACCTTCAAGTGAGTTTACAGAGATTGAAGTCATACTCATTGTAATTATAGAATTGAAGATCTAATAGGATGCTTTGCTTATTTTAAGGGCTCATGGCAGCGATGTGGAAGAAGTTTCGAAATATATGGCCGCTTTCTTCAACGCTGTAGACTTAAGATACAGAGATATGAATAGCCCAAATGTGCGACTGAACGTCGCTGGTCTTATCATTCCTACGGTGAGCAGATCTTAATTTTCGATTCTGGATTAAAATCTTCTTCATCAATTGATTAAAATATATATATAGGAATAGAATTTGAGTTGCGTAATGCGTTACAATACGTTCGAAATTTTTTAACAGCTGATTAAATAAGTAATACTTTTCCTCCATCAGAATTTCTTATATTAAAATAAGTTTCCAAGTTTAAACTCTTTTCAATTACATGTAGAAATTAAATTCTTTGTAATATGATGCAGAAAAAATTGTTTACTAAAAGTGTAACAATTACGTTTCAGCAACCAAATAGTGCAGAATATATGGAAGAACATAAGGTCTCGGCTGATTCTGCATTAGCAGGCGAAACTTTAACAGCATTAGGAACATATTTTTCTAAGAATTTGAAAGAATTTCCTAAGGACATGTATGACATTGTTGTTGGTATTACCCAGTAAGTATATATAAATAATACAATAATATTGGATTATTACTCCGAAATGTATAAATGAATACAATAAATTTAAATAAATTTCAGCAAAGACTTGGGTCAATACGGCAAAGATGGCAAATTCAGTGGTCAAATAACGGGTATTGCTCATTTCAAAGGAGTTTGCAAACTCGAGTATGGATTTGCAGATGCGCTTGTAAGAGATAAGGGTGGATTTAACGGTATAACCACTGCTGCCCATGAAATTGCTCATTCGTGAGTAATCCTAATTGATATTATTTTATTATTTATTTGTTAACGGCAGATATTTAAAACTTAATTACTTTTTCAATTATAGACTTGGTGCACCACACGATGGTCCTGAATCTGCGGCCGTTACAGGAGGACCTTGTGCCTGGGATGATGGTTACTTGATGAGTTATAACAGGAAAGACAAGAAGGGAATGCACTTCTCCAGATGCAGTATCCAAGCAATGCGAGAACACTTTAGGTGTGTATCATATATTCTGTGGTATATCAATTATGATATATATTTTTTGTAAAAAGATGTTTTTTAACATGTTTGAACGAATGTGATTTTAGACGACCAGAAGCACAATGCTTAAAAAACAAACCCAATACTGGTTCACCATACCCGAAACTTCTTCCGGGAAAATTACTTAGCAGAGATGAGCAATGCAGGAGGTCAATGGGAGACAATTGGATGTCATACAAGGTAAAGTATTTATGAATTAAATTATATGCTCTACTGATATAAGTCACAGACATTTATTTAAAAATGTCAATATTTTTTACAGGATCGTCAAGATAACTGTGCAACACTATGGTGTATGACAACTACTAAGGACAATATTATGACGCATTACCGACCACCAGCCGAAGGAACTTATTGTGGCGAGGGAGCTGTAAGATTTTTAATTTTTGTGAATAGATGAATAGTGAAATTATCAATCGTCTAATCGATTATATTTTTTTCAGGTCTGCCTCAATGCTGAATGTGTCAAAGATCCTGAACTATCTCAATGAAGTATTCACGAATCGCCTGAAAAAATGTGTATATAGTTTAAATGTTAATTCATCACAAGAATTAACGTGATATAAGTATCTTCTAACAAGATATACTTTTTTACATAATGTGTCATAAATTTAATAAATATAAATTTTATATAATCCAATATCTGATTTTTTTTAGTAGATATCCCATGTTGAACAAACCATAATATCCATTACTTGCTTGTTATGTTATACTAATAATAAAAATCGTTACCACTAAAATTTTAATTTAAACTGGTAAAAAATGTGTTTCATTGTTATGTCAAGGCAGTACCAGCATTAAATACGTTATCAGTGCTTGATATACTGATAAGTGTATTGTCATTTAAATTAATGTTATATCAATTATCTCAACTTAGGTTACATTACTTAAAACTGTAAAACAATGTTCATTGGAAAACACAATGAATTATCAATTTATTCCAAGAAGCTTTTTGAAAGTATAAGCTTATGAACAATTTTATCCGGGAAGAAAGACAAAAGATACAATTTTAATCTTTTGCTATATACATTATAATACACGTCTGTAGTATAAGAACCACCAATCGGTTATTGAAATATGACTTTAACTCATTCTGCAAAAACTAGATCATTTATATACGTAGTTTATATGTAGCGGTATCAACTGCGACGATTGAAAAATTGTTAGACTCACAATAAGTTAGTGTAAAAACCAACCTTAATTACAAAATGATATTATTAACAATTTTTTGTATATTGAGTGTATCATCTATTCATGGAGAGAAGGTAATTTAACAAAACTAACAGCCATTATTGTACTGTAAATTAGCATTATATGACAATATCTTGTAATGTTTTCTTGACAGCTTCATGAATACATGACGAAAGAAGAAATAGAATCAGTATTCCAAGTCGAACATGATTCTAGTAAGAATAACTTTTATGAACTCGTTTCTCCAACTGCTACTTAGCTGTTTCTTTAATTATAATAAAATAATTTCATTTTACAGTTCATAAATTAGCGTACGAAGTAGTACCGATATTTCACTCTCAAAGATCGGCACGTAAAGCTCAGGAGACGGTAGTGTACATCCCAACAACTACACAAAATTATACCTTATATTTAAAGGCCAACGATTATTTACTGGGTACTGCTACTCCAGTCTACAAAGCCCAAGCAAATAATAGAAGTGACGGTAAATCAAGCATTGAGTACAAACGAACATCCTATGTAAGTTTGATATATCTGTATACGTTTCCATTCATGTATGAACAATATTTTTAATCTTTACACAGCCAGATCCAACTCTTCAATTGTATCACGATGTAGCCAATAAAGCTGCTCTCGCTGTTCATGCAGATAACAACAATAGGCTACACGTTGTAAGTTACTACTTCATATTATATAACTATTTTCAAATGTATAGTACCATCGTTTTGAAAATTTAATAATTTTAGGATGGAATTATTGGGGATAAATTGATTCGCTCATTACCCAGTCGTATTCATGACGACGTTCTAACAGAATATGAAAATGTGTTAGGATCATCGTCTGAATATGACACGTATCCACCGTTTGCCGGTGAGTCATCAGACAATTCTATGATATATAGACCAGTTTTTCATGTCGCTATAGACTCCGTCACTGGAAAAGTAAATACTTCATCCATTGAACCCGATTTAGATGATAAGCTCGGTGACTCTTTGTTATCGTATGATCAATTAACAGGTAACCAAAATTTTCATTTACTAATTTGTTATTAGTTATCTAATAATTAATAATTATTAATTATTGATTTTCAATAGATCAGGAACGAAAGATTGAATCTGATCTATCTATTGCGAAATCAATCAATCAATCTGATGAGCCCAACAAATTGAAATATGTATATCCCCAAATTTTGGTTGTCACAGATTACGATACTGCCAAGTTCGTATTTTAAATCACGTTTACTTTGTGGCATAACTTATCTTTCACATTAAAACTAACTTATTCATAAATAGTCATTTTATTTTTTCATAGACTTCATAAAAATGATGTTGGTAAGATTACAAAATACATGGCTGCTTTTTGGAACGCAGTAGACTTGAGATTTAGAGAGCTTAAAAATCCTGAAGTAAGATTAAATATTGCTGGATTGATCATTCCAGAGGTAACAAGTTACTTATTTCGCGGCTAATATTTATTAGAATTAAAGTAATTATATAAATATGTTTTAAACTCAAGTCGGAAAATGCGTTGCCGTATACAAAAATCCACAAAAGAGGATTTCTTTACGCAGATGCAATTGTAAGCGCCATACAAGAACATTTTGATGAACCATCGCAATATAACAAAACTTTCCCTTACGAGATGTATGACTTTATAGTTTTTATGTCAATGTAAGTAAAATTAAACGGTAAAAGCTTCCGTAATTGTTACCATAGTTCAGGTATATGTAATGTACATAAATTTAATAATTTTATTTTTAGTGGTGAATACGGGATAGATCATGATGACGGCAACTTTCAAAAACATATGACTGGTAAACTATCATCATATTCAAACAAATCGAATATGGCAAAATCAAATTCTTTCACAATTATAAACTAAAATCATACTTTGTCCTTCAGGAGCAACTAATATTGGAGGAGCTTGCGGTAATAGGCGATCTGAAGAAAAAGTAAATGTAACTGCAGTAATCATGGATACCGGTGGTTTTAGTGGAATAACCACTGCTGCTCATGAATTAGCTCACTTGTAAGTTTCATAACGGTTATTACAACGTATAAAAAAGAAAAAAATATGTATGTATTTATTATTTTTTTAATAGAATGGGTACTCCTCACGACGATCAGAATTCAGCAAGTATCCCCGGAGGACCATGTGATTGGAATGGTGGCTACTTAATGACTTACAGAAGATTTGATATTCTAGGAATAAAATGGTCGGAATGTAGCAAAACAGCGATGAGAATATTTTTCAAGTATGTGTAAGCTATACTCGAATAAATTCATATCACATTTATTGACATTTCTAATTTTCACGATTCCAGCTCCAAAAATGGCACGTGTTTAACAGATGTGCCAAATGTTGGCAAACCATATGCAAGAATTTTACCTGGAAGAATACTCAGCAGAGATGAACAGTGTATGAGGAGTATGGGAACACTTTCACATAAGGTTCTTCTTCATTCTCATGATTTATGAACTAATCCAGAGATATACTATAGGTCTTTTTTTCAAATTTGTATTTTTTCTCCTTTCAGCGCGGTCAATCGCGTTGTATACAGCTGATGTGCATCGATCCGAATTATCCATCAGAGGAAAAAGTATTACGTGCACGAAGACCCGTAGCGGAAGGAACAACTTGCGGCAAAGACAAAGTGAGAGCGATTCTAACGCGTTTTTAGGACTTCACTAGAACGATTGTTCAATTTTTTTGTTGTTGCAGATTTGCCTTGATGGATTGTGCGTTCAGGATTCACCAGCAGAGTTTCTCTAAAAAAAAAGAAAAATAATTCACATGATAGGATTTCAGGATATCCAGAATAGAAGAACTACGGAATTTGAACGAGTATAATATCAACACTTTTAATGTATAGCAATGAACTGATACACAAGTGATTCGTTTTTTGCATTTATAATAAACAACTATTACAATGACTATCGTTCGTCGTAAATACATTATTTATAAGAGACGCAAAGCAAATCGAAGTTTTAACATCTCGCGCAATGTATTACATTACAGTTTAATTTATTAAATCGTATAGAATAGTTTTTTTCTTTATCTTTTATCTTGCTTTTATTTTTCCTCGTCTTTCCTCCTACTTCCATCCATTATATGTATAGTCACAATCATCATGTACATATACAAATGTCCACCTGTATCCCCATATATACTGAGTGTGTGTACACGTGATCTTGCCAGTACTTCACTCACGTTTTCTTAGTTTGTTTTTCGTTACACAACGTAATTTTACAACGACCGATAATATATATTCAATATACATACAGAATGAATTCAATATACACAGAAAGTTATAGCTTCGCGTGATACGTCGGGCTTTGATTATTGCGTTGCTCGAGTTCGTCCTGCTGTGTCTCTCGGATCGAGCGACTCGTAACGAAAATAGACAGCTATTACTTCGGAAGAGATAAATCAAAGTTTCGCCGTCGCTGAAAAGAATATTGTGCGGCTTTTGTGTATTGTATCGGTATACAGTTCAATGTATCGCTTTTATATAATTGAGTTGTTAATTTGAACGACTACGTTATACACGCTTTTGTCTCAAGAAAATTAATGGTATTTTTGTGAGCCCTCTTGTTATTAAAGTAATGTATAATCTTATCAAAGAATCTCATTTGGTAGAAGAATAAATAAATAAAACAAACAACATGTAATAATTTAAACGCTACACGTGGCTTTGAAGCTTATATATCGGTATTACACGACTTCAGGTACAAATATTTACTCACAAAAAATAAGAGTATACGGCTTTGTGCGAAGGAAGCTTAAATTGAAAAATTATTCGATATAAAAATCAAGGTGTAATCCGGTGCTTTCTATTCAGACTTTCGATCGTACCAATTTATCAGTTCTCTCTCTTTCTTTCTATAACTCGGGATTTCGCTTACGAATCGAGACACGACACCGGCAAAATCCGACGATTTCATCGCTCGGAAAACCGCGCGTCAGTTATTAATTTTTTTTATGTCGATGACGAACTATTACACTTTTCTCTTCAAAGTTTATCATAGAACAAAAAAGAAAATAGATGGATCGTCGCCCTCGTTATTTCCACCGATACAGACACGATTCTGTTATACTACAAAAAATTAGAAAATAAACACTGATGGATAACACGGATACATCGATCAAAGAGCGCGTTTCATCGCAATTTCTCATGTACTAAAAACTACTCATGTAAAAAACGCTTAATTGTTTTTTTTTTAATTCTCCTACTGAGCACGATTAACGAAAGATTCGACGAAACGCGTTTTTCGCTCGTGATAATATACCGTCTCGACGACTTTGGGAATAGAAGCTACAGAGGAGAGACTTTATTAAAATTCAAAAGGTTTTAAGTAGGTATATATATAGACGAAGTAATTTGTAATAGTCGTTACAAGAGTTTGGATATTTTATATAAGTATATGTCACATTTTAATCGATTGAAGATCTCTTTCTCGATAATAAGGCTATCGCGGGAACTTGCCGACGGTGTCTTCTGCACCATCTTGGCTCTTTTTTTTAATCTCTCTTATTATGCCTAGATTTTGTCCTTCATATGTATTTAGTAGTTATTTTATCGTTTTACGGAATGCAATTATTTTTGCTTTAAAAACGACGTCGTGTGTAATTTTTTTTCATATATATAGGGATGAGGAAACACTGCTCGACTTACTGGACTGAATTATAGACCCTTTTTCTTTCATTTGGCTTTTTTAGTTCTCGAGAAATCTGAGAAACTCTCGGGACACGACGGGACGTCAGTATATAGAACAAACTGATTTATCAACAATTGACGGAACACGTCGTATGGCAAATTGGACGGCATAGTAGTCCACATAAGCACGAGAGAGCGTAAGTTTAACTTTCTTTAAGTTTCGCTAGATAATTATATATTAGTTGAAAATTTTAAAGATTGTCTAGTTATACTCGACTTTACTAAGTTTTCTTTATTTACCTAAAAATTTTGAGTATAGAGTTATATTATAGGTTTAAAATTTCTTTTATTGCGTCTATCATAGAGAACGATTATCTTATTCTGAACGCTTCAATGCAATATAGATATACTGAATCGAAAATACTCTTACTAACGATAATTACTCATCAATATAGAGCTCCGTTGTCCCAAGAATTTCTCAAATTTACATCTTCTGTTCCGTAATTCGCTCCAGTCTCATTTTTCACATTTTTCTTAGAGTCGCGAATCGGCATCAATTTTGTAATGCATCAAATCCATTCGAAAAAAAGACTACATATCAAACGGCTTTTATAGATTTTATAACACTTGGAAATACAAATTTCTATTAGAGTCTCTATTATAAGTAAGAAGGAGACATGCACGAATTTTACAAGGATTTCATAACTTTCTAGGGGAATAAAGTTGAAGAAGAAACTCACGTCCACTACCTTTCAGTACCGAATTTCACGTTTTTACATCATTTAGAATCTTGTGTTTGTTTGATTTGCTTCTTTTGTTATTTTCTCTTATGCTGTGCACTCGAGAAGCCGAAATTATTGTCTCAACAGGAATAAAGAGAGGTTTCAAATTAAATCTGGAAAAGCGCTTGAGAAGAATATACAGAGAAAGATTATTATATAATAAGAAACGGCAAAAATCAAATCTTTCATTTTACGAGAATCTCGCGTCGAATCGATAAGCGCTGCAAAGAGAGAAAAAGCCCGAATGAGAGGATCCACTTAGGCCTCTTTGCAATTACTTCTCGTTTGTTCCTTCTTTTTAATGCGGTTTCGCGTCTCGGCAACTTGCCAGGGGTGTTCGAGTCGTGATAATAGGGGATTCGACAAAGACAAAGAAAATTGCTACCAGAAACCGATTCTACACATTTTTTTTTTTTTTGAATAAACAGAGAAAACGACATTTTTTGTTTTATTTATAATTATGAGAGAACAGCTGATTATTTGGAATACAGTTCACGTAATGAAAAGGCAATTTTCTGATATTTTGGCAACGGTTCGAAATGAAATTCCGCGTCACGTACTCGAGGACACTCAAGAAAATGCAATTTCCCAAGCGACGTAGATTTTATTGTGGCGTCGAGTGTTTAATTGCCGGGAACGACGAGCAATCGGCTTCGTTTACCGCTAATTTGGATCTGTTATATGTATTTTGTTATTTTGAATTTTCCCGCGTCGCTTTCGCGGTATAATTGATGTGGGCAAGAATGGAATATATTTGGGATCTGAATTTCTTCGACTCGTTATCTTTTCGCGTAATTTATATCCAGTAATTGTATTTCTTTTTCGGACTCAATTTTTTGTGGAGAACGTTTCTTACTTGTTTGGAAAAATGTGTAAAATAATGCTTGACTTTAGTATTATAAGTGTTTGTAATTTAAAAGAAAAACGATACAACTATTTAACTCGTTGAAAAGACAGCTTGACTATTCGTAACTTGTCTTTACATAATATATTAATACGTTTTGATATACTTATTTTGTGTATAAGTAAATGTTTCAAGATTTTAGTATGTATTTATATATGCGATTATTATCTTTAGAAATTTAGTTGCCTTTATGTAAGATAGAAAAAGTGTTAAAAATACTCGTCAAGATAATATCTCTTAGCTTTCTTCTCTTATATACGCTTCACATCTTTACAACAACAATAACATCAACAGTAAAAATGTAACTTTCAAAAAATCATCAAAGCATTGTACCATCATTTCATTGATTTTCTATTCTTTATTATATAATCAAAGCAAATTACGATCTGCGTTTTCTTTACGAATAAAATTTAATTATCGTCCGCAATAAGAAACGTACAGAGATTTGGATCGTTAAAGAGGGTAAGTATATGCAAGTTGTATTATATCGTAAATTTCTTTCAATCCTAGAACGCAATATCGTGTTTACTGCCGTTCGCCTTCGAGTATCGAGCTTTTTCCCCCTCGTCCCGGTCATTATTGTAATTAAATAATTGTAAAGTAACCGATCGCTATTTTTCCTTTAAGTCCTCGATTCAATCCTACAATTTTAATTTTAACGTGTACTTATATAAAAAATAAATAAAATTTCATTGATATAGTTATCTCTACTTTTACAATTGATTCACAAGAAACTGAAAACAGGAGCTTTCGCGTACACAAGGATTGTGGTGACAGCCACCACACGTAAATCTACTCGGGGCGAAAGAGAGAGAACCCGGGGTTTAGTCTAGCGCACGTAGGCACGTCACGAACTGTACGTTCTGTACGTGCGCACGTGTATTATTCTCGCCGCGAGAATTAATTGACAGGCGCGTTGGCGCGCGGCAGGCGATATGCGTTTACTACCTACGCTTCGTGTATATTATGCAAACCTTTTCGACCTGGGGATTTTCTCTATTCGGTACGTTACATGTGTGGCGGGTTACATTTTTTAGTTAGACGTGGGAATGGGGAATGTAGGGGTTGTTCTAGATGTTTGTTGCAATGAGTTCGTGCTTGCGGTATACTCTGTTGATCTAGAACAATCGTTACATTTCCAGATTTGATAGACTCGTTTTAACGATCGGGACATCAGAGCATGCAAATCAAATTTCAATCGTCTCTTCGCTATGACTTTCCATTGCCGATATAGCATTTATGTATTCTCTATATACGTTATATTTATTGCTTTAAAGTTAACGTCGGAGGTATAGAAAGTGAAGTATCTCAGTACGTGCAATATGTACGCGTTTATCGTTAGATATTTATATAGAAAGAAGAAAGATCTGTTTTATACACTAAAACCGTATAAAGGCGAAGACGATTTCGACTGTTAGTTAATTATTTATTGATTCTTCATCTTATGAGAAACAATTTTTTTTTTTATTTCTTTATACAAATAAAACATTTTTTATTTCTGACAATTACATGTTGCTTAATGAGATTCCTTTTTTTTTTTAATATCTTCGTACAAGTTTGAAGTATATTTCAGTTTATTTTATAAAACACATATTACTTTTAATGATCTTGATCGAAAGCGTCTACATTGAAACCTCTGTCGTAATTACTACGGTTAAGAGACACGTTAAGAGTTGAATAAGAGAAATGTCGTTACGAAAAGAGACAAGAGGGTCAAAGCACTTGTTCATTACGGTAATCAAATTCCTTTATACAATATATAATTCGTTTATACTTTTAATCCTTTGTTTTCCTTTTTCTCCTTAATAATCAATTATACTCGTAAGCTTTTTAGCTTTAAAATCCTTTATCTTTAATATTAATGAGGTTATTCGCTCTTTCTTCGTCATATCGATATAACACATTATTTTACTTTTATACGCTCGAATTGTCCGCGAATTTCCTCGCGGTTCGATATCTGATATATATAATATATTATATATAATATAATAATATAACTATCGTAGTTTGTATTCTTTTTTTATTTCTTCTGACTTAAGCTAGTAATGAGCACAAGACGAACAGATGTACATCTTAGGAAATACAATGGAGTAATTAAATCTATAACGCCACTTTCGAAATAGAAATGGAAAAATCGTCGGACCGTCGGATATATTATATAGCGCCCCTACGTTTATTTATTTTTTTGTTAATTTCTTTTTTTTCGACGGACCTACGATTCATCAACAAGATAATGTTATTAATTTTTTTTCATTTGCTTAGTAATTGTTCGTTTATTCATTTATTTAAAGTCTCTTTCGAAAAAAAAATTGTCTCCTCTATGAATCGCATATCATATAATATCTTCTTTTGTCGACAGTGTAAAGTGCAAACGACATATTACGTGCTACAGCTTTTTTTCTTAATCATTTTGTCCTTTTTTTTTGCATTTTCGCTTTTCGTTTCATAAAATCGGGAAATATACCGGACGCTCGGGCGTCCGAGTTTTGTTGAACTTTCTCGCTCTCCGTCCTGGACAAAAAACCGGGGGATGTCACAGTGTACAATATATAGCGCTGCGGGGAGGATGACGAGAAAGAAACAAAAACGGGAACATAACGCGGAGAGGTGAATACAAGACGAAAAAACGATTTACCGAGCTTCACGCTCTCGCGACGCACTATACACGCCTACTATTATTACGTCCGTATATCACATGCAAAATAACGGAGCGGGCAGGAAAGAAGCGCTTACAAAGCGAAAACGTACGCGACGACGCTTTCTTTCCTTCCTTACAATGAACGCCATCGTGCTTTTTACGACACACTTTTTCCTCTTTCTTTCGACCTTAACATCATAATATAGTGAAAATTCGGTATTGAGCATTTATGAACAATTTTCATTCATAGTGTATTTTTCTTCGAATAATATCAGCATTTATCTTCACTATACACAACCAGGACGAAAGAAAGAGTAACAATCTCGCTCTACTCATTATTCAACGCGACGCCGAGTCACGACTTACAGTACATTTACACGGGTCTCTCCCTCGCGATCGATCGTATCATAATTTTTTTCATTTTCACTCGCCACGCGAGGAGCGACGCAGAACGACAAGACGATGACGACAATACAAAGTCGGCAAGATAGAGATTTGTATATATATATATATTCACTTATATATATTTATAGTGTAAGAGAGAGAGAAGAGGATAAAAAGTGCGATGAATAATTGTGCGCGAAAGAGAGACTCGGCGTCGCGCAAGCGCGTCGCGCGTACGTCCTTCGGCTTCCTTGAAAAAATCAGTCGTACGTACTATTTATATTCTTTTGTAGAATTATATATCTCGGTTGCACTCTGCGCGAGGCGAGTGTCGAAGTCTCTGGCGGCGGCGCCTCGCGACCTGCTCTCCAGTCTAAAAACGAAAAGGTATCTTGTCTCGATACAAACAACGTTCCACACTACGGTTCATCATTATTATAAGGAATTTATAAAAATTTGTCGAGGTGATATCAGTAACAATTGCTTCGAGTATATATAACGTTCTTTTAAATAGCTTCTCCATTATCAACAGGCAATCTTTGCTCTCTCTCTCGCGTGCGCTCCGCTACGGTGTGTAACCATTTATTATAGCATATAGAAAAATAAAAACTTTACAAATTTTCCTTATTCGGACCTTTTCGCTTTTAGACATATAACACACACCTCGCGCGCATCGTTCGCCTGCAATAGAATCGAGTTAATTTTCAACCGCCTAGCTAGTGTTTTGTGCTCGCGCAGTCTCTCTCTACCCTATGTACGAATCCTCTCGCAGCAATAATTATAATAATAATAATCATAGTTATTACATAATAATGATAATAAAAAAAAATTCAAAAGAATTAACGCTATTCCACTGCAACGAAAGAGTATTTTGTGTAATAGCAGAGACGACGGCGCTGCCGTTTCGAGACAGCGACGCGACGATTAGCCCCGGCGCAGAGAGTCCAAATATCTCGCGTCGCGCAGCGCACATTTTTTTGTTCACATATACATAATATATATATATGACCCGGCGCAACCGGGTGTACATATGTACGAAGATTTTTGTCCTCTGCGCTCGACAAAAATATCTCTAAAAAAGAAGGCGACTGCGTGGACTAGTCTGTGAGAACGGATCGACCTGTGACGACCATAATATAAATAATTAATTGGTCGTCGACTAGCTTGCGGTGGACACAGGCGCCATGGACCCAGTGGCCCTGGACGAGTCCCCGGCGTCGCCGGCTGGAGGCTCTCGTGGGTGTCTTATATAGCTCATCGGCACCCGGTCCTGCGAGACGCTCTTATTCTCGCTCCAAACTCCTCGAGAGGATCGATTGCCCTCACCGAGATGAGTCTGGACTTGGGACTTGATGCCTCCGAGAGAAGAGGTGGTGGTGCTGTGCGTTTATATGTGTACGTTTGATACAAAGAGCAATTTGTATATACCTTCACTACGTACTAACGATTCTAATACTAATTCTACATGTATATACTAAGGATTGTATATATAATTATATTAATGTAGATCTATAATTAAGTTTAACAGATCCGAATGAGCACTATAGCTTATAAATTAAAAATAACGGATGTACAAATTGCCCTCCTTCGGTTATACAACACATGACTGCGTTTCGCGTGACACACACAATAATAATGATAATAATAATAATAATTAATAATATAAACGAAAAGAACAAAAACACACTCGCATTCGCGACTTGAGGGGGTGCACAAACAAAATCGTTAGTGAGAGACTCGGTAAAAACCTACACATAGATCATATACAGTTAGCAAGCTAAACGAGATAAAATTAAAAAAAAAGAATCATATATATCGGCGACTGCTCCCTCGTCGATCGATCCGCAGTCTCTTCGCAAAAAAAGCGAGCGCACACAGACACAATAGCGAAGCGATATTCCTCTTCCGGGAGCAGCTGTGCAAAGTAGAAGAGAAAAACGTGACGGTGTGTAGAGAGAAGAAGCAAAAAATAAAAATCGTGTGTAGTAGTAGTAGTTGTTGTTGTTGTAGTAGTATTAGTATATAATCACTGGCTCTGACTGAAATAAAAAAGAAGCACGCTCACACAAAGATATATAAGTATATATAACACAAGACAATTATATGCATATGCGTGTGTATGTGTCTCCATCTCTCCCCCGAAGGTGCCCAGGGTCATTTCCAATCATCGTTATAATGACCACGAGTAGCAGCGTGTGTTTTTTTTTCTAATAAATCAGGGCCGGGCGACGACTCTCCCATAATATCGGGTCGGCGGGCGCGGGGATGAGTGCTGGGATCAGTGTGTTTCTGTGTGTCGATGATGTCTGTCTGTGTAGTTGTTGAATGTAATCATTATTATTATATTAATTTTTTTTTGTCTGCAGCTCGACTATAGGGTCTGTCGCGCGGGTCGATCAGGGTTGATGCGCCGGTCCCGCAGCACTGCACCCGCCAGGGTCTCACTGAGCCTGTGCGCTTGGGTCGCACTGCAACAATCGCACGATCGAGGGATCGCTCTTCGCGCCTTCGATGAATTCCTCGAGTGAAAGTTTGCCGTCCTTGTTCTTGTCCATTTGTCGGAATATCTTGTCCGTGCGCTTCTCCGGCGTCGACTCGTCCTCTGGCATCTTCATCACCGTACCGACCATCTTGTAGATTGCCTGTGAAGGGAAATTATTTTATTATTTTATTGTTTATCTTTGTGTCTTACAATATCTTCGTGTAATATCTAGAGTAGTGAGAGCAATAAATAACGGATTTTTTTTTAAGGGGTCCCAGATTTCTTCATTATCTACGAAACTGTTTTACCGATCGTACACTGAATGACTCAATTTATAGTAATAATGCCTTGATAAACAACATTTTTTGAGTTAAATTACAATTCTTTATGTTGAGACGTAACAGTATGCATTTGAATTAATTAAATCATTATTACAAAATATATACACGATCTTATCAAGTATAGCATGCATTATTTAACTTTAATGATTGAAATTCTAAATATATACTCATACAGACGAAGTATAAGAACTAATTTAGATTTATTCAAGTAGCATAATGAGACACGCGATCGAAATTACGACAGCAGCCGGTGCAAATCTATTTTAATTCAAATTTAACGTTCGAACGCAATCGAAATTTATATATACTCCAGTTATATATACGAAAAAGAGAGGACCCACCGGTCGCACAAAATTATTACTAATTACCGCCATACGTCTATCGAGCCGTTGTACACGTTGACAGAAACACATGTATAGAGAAGAATATAAATTTCGTTATTATTGCAGCTGGCGTCTACCCCATCAATTACGCGCAAATGGATTCCCAAACACGACCGCACACATTCGAACGAATTGGCTCACGCGCGAGCGCGCGCGGCGCAACTCTATGCCCCAATAATTCTTCGTTCCCTTATACTGCAATGCCAGTCATCAGTGCTCGAGTTGTAAATCTGATTTATAACGAAAGGCTGTGCCAGAATCGACCGTCTTGAATTAGTGCTCGAGGCAATTTTCTTATATATTTATTGTGTATCACGTTGTAGCTTTCTGGTTTACTGTAACTTGGCTGAATTATGTTTATAAAGGGGGGTGTCCAAACGAAATTTACCGATCGTTACACCATTACGATTCTTAATATGTTTCACTTCATTAGCGTGACATTTACTTGAATTTTTATATAACTTTGTCTATATATTGTTAAAATTTATAATAGTTTTATTAATAAAATTATGAAAAAATAGAATAGAAAAAAAAAATCTTACCGTGACGATTTCCAGCATCTCCTGCCGCGAGATGTAGCCGTTGCCGTCGAGGTCGTACATGCTAAAGGCCCACTTGAGTTTCTGCTCCAGTTTGCCGCGCGAGGTGACGCTCAGGGCGCAGAGGAATTCCCGGAAGTCGATCGTCCCGTCCCCGTTGGCGTCGAACGTCCTAAAGACGTGTTCTGCAAACTGATCACACAGGGAATTCATGACCGAGCCGCAATAAATATCGAGTATATGTATATATAGATATACTCGCTAATGGCTTTGTGGCTTTATTAATATGTTTGGCGTGAAGTACTTTATTGAGTACGGAAAGAAAATAATATGAGGCCGATCATGATAATTGTGATGAGAGAAAAATTTAGTGTTATTATACTGGCATCATCAGCTGGTTTTTATCGTGTGTATTGAGAGCTTTGGTATATTTGTAACCTCCTCCTGCTGTGGTCGAGAGACTCGCGGCTGACTTGTGCGCGACATGGACTACTCGATCGTGTCGATATATTATTCTTTATATATTTGCGATAATTTTTTATTTTCTGTAAGTATTTAAATAAAATCTATTAATACAAAACATTTACTTTTAAGTATCTTACAAACAAGATTATCGAAATCAATAATAAGAGAATTACACAATTGAAATTTTATTCTCAAGTCAGAAAACTCGTAGAACGTTTCTTATCCGTAAGACAAATATTATTGCTGCAGTTCTCGGCTACTTATTCACTTAGGGCAATAATTCGCAGGAGGAGGACAGAAGCTCTTGTATATATATATAAGTTGTGGCTTGGCAAAGTTGCTTATCTGTAAAGACCACAAGATAGGCGGCATGCAATTTAACAAGATTTAATTTTGCGACGCAAAGCTTGTTGGCTTCATTAAAACGAATGCTTTTATCCGAATGTAGATTAATTTTCATGATTGTTGAATACTTTTTTTTCTCATTTCTTTTTTTCAGCACAGCAAAGAAGTTAATGCCGCAGTCCAGCAAATATAGCAACAGTTTAATTAACAGGATTGATGTCGTGTATATTGTTTGTCGTGTAATGAATTGAAGCTTTTCAAGATAATTAACAATCGCAAAACAGTGTAATAGTGTTTTTGTTTGGTAGTATTGAATGAGCACATGGATTCTTAGAATAATGAAGTAATTTTATTTCTATATTATTTCCTTACTTTTTTAATGAATAATAATATGTGAAATGTTATATAGACTAAGCTACCACTACTATCGATTATCTCGTACAATAAAAATCATATTTTTTGAGCTTATTTATCGCAGGTAATATATGTCATACAATATGATTTTTATCGTCACGTGTAACATTATAATGAATCGTATAATTTATCAACTGTAAATAGCAAAAATGCACTACTTCATATTAAAAATTAGTATATAATTATAACCCTCTCTACTATTTATTTCATAAAATATATTTGTATATCTACAGGAACATTTGACGTGTATAAAGGTGTGTAATAACAATTTAATCGGTGAAGCGTGTGTTTCAATAATAATTCATCATAAAAGTCATAAAATTTGCTCTAAATCATTCAGCTATAAAGTGTATAGATCAAAACATTATCCCATAAATGTATAAGTATATAAATCTTGATTTTTAAATCGATAACTCAGTGAAATTATTCAGTTGCACGACTATATCGAACTTCGCTCAGAACATATTCATCTAACCCGTCTATATAAGGAAAATGTATTTACATGGAGAATTTCGTCAGAGAAAAAAAAGAGATCCAAGTGTTATATATAGGAGAAGAGAAAGAGAGAAAAAGAGCAGTGATTCAAACATACAAAGTTGAGCAGATAGATTCGCGTGTCCTTAGAGAAGGATATAGAACCGAGGATAGAAAAAGTGAATGCGTAGAAATAAAAAATTTCGTGCACGACGAGTTCTGGATTTGTATATTACACTTATACGATAAACATAATTATGATAACAAAAGGAGAACAACCGCAGAAATAAGAAAAGTAACGCGCACATCGGAGAAGAATAAAACAGCTCCACGAGCGAGTGGAGAGAGAAAAAAATCTTTAGCGGAACTTCCGGTTAATTAACAGGCGGCTCGTTAATGATCCAGGCGAGTCGACCTCTAGCCTACTTACGCCGACGTATCGGCTTTCTCGTTCACGGAGCGACGCGACTCTCGAGGCCTCTTTCAAGCTTTTCACCTGCGCCTCGGCTCACGTGCCAACCACTTAAGAAAGAGCCCAGCCAACCCCGTTTCCTTCTCATCTCCTTTTCTAAATCTCGTGTGCGCTCGAGAGAGAAAACCGTAGCGGCTTCTGACTGTTCCTGATTTTTTTTTTTTTTTTTTTTTAAAAAGCGGGGTGGTTTAGTTTTTATTATTTTGTTGCCGGTTTTGAAAATCGAAATGATTAGTTTTGTTAATATTTTTCGGTATAAGTATTATCTTCGATATTAATGAGTATAGAAATATTGAAATGACTTTAATAATGAGAAGTAGGCGCAAAAATTTATTTTTAATAGTGTGTAAAGACAGTGTGTGAGTCTTAGGTGAGAGGCGAAAACATGCACAATGAGGAGAAGTTGTACGATATTTAACTATAGAATAATTTTATATAAGTAATAATAAATTAATAAAAGCACAAATACGTATTATTAGCGCATGTTTTGGTACAACTTTTCCAGGGTAAGAATAACTCTAAGCAATTTTCAATAAATCTACTGTGTATAAATGTAAGCTCTATAACATCGAGAGAAAGAGAATATGAAAAATGTGCCGTATATTATATAAGAACTATTCAAGGTGAATATAACTGTAGCCGTAAATTTTCCAAGTTGGCAACAATGCAGTATAGAGAAAAAATACAGAAGGTGAAAAGAGGTGCTCTCGAATAATAGAAAAGTCAGTAAACAACGCGATGAGAAGTATAGGAGGGTAGAGGGTATGTGCATTAACAATAGTGAAAGCAAGAAGCTCGTAATATAGATATTAAAAAAGTAATAATACACCGGCGGACAAAACACACATGAAACTTTTTCTCGTGTCTCGCTATGCGCAGAGAAAAATTCGAGGAAAACATGAGCTCGAACTAGTATAGATAGATATAATAATAAATAATAATAATAATCGAGATTACAAAATAAAAAGAGAAAAAAATTGCGAAGTTCCCCAGTGACTTTTGTATAAAAACTTTTTTGTATAGCACCATGCTTATGGAGAAAGCACGTTACCTTTGTCCACGCCACGTCACCAATGATTTTTCAGGGATCAAGGAAGACATTAGAATCACATGATATAAGTGGGATTGTATTTGTCGACTACATATATTTATATGAATTTCTTTTTTTTTGAGAATTAGTTTATTTATATGTGAACGACGTTGGCTATTGAAATGGATCTCTTACCTTCGACGCGTCACCGTAAGGGAAAAAATTTCCGTATATTTTCTTAAACTCCTCGACGCTGAGGTGTCCGCTTGGGCAGTCTTTCAGGAATCCTTTGTACCATTCTTGGATTTCGGCGTCTAGAAGAAAGCAATATAGAGAAAATTTAGTTTATGACTTGCTTGGTTTTCGTATATTATTATTACGGGATCATGCTTTATAATGTTTTGGCAAGATTACTTGAGAAACCGTTAAAGATTATAAACATATAATAATGGCTGGATTTATCAATCCAATGAAGTTTATTTTGAAATTCAACGCTGGGAAGCATAACATCTACCATCCCAAAATTCATCCATCAACAGGAGAGAGATGTGATTTAATCGATAAATCAAAAGTTTGACATAATACGCTTATAAAAGCTTGAAATACTTTCAAGAAAATCGAAGTGGTATCGAATTGGTTAAATAAAGTTGAAAGCAAAAGTATCTTTGTACTTGTTAGCACACAAATCAAAGATATTTACAATTTTTTTAACTGCAAATATTCCTTCGCATACGCATTGCATCAATTAGACACTGGTATAAACAGTTTTGTTAGTCGAACAAAAAAAAAATTAAAAATAATCAAACGAATTTGAAAGGGTCAACTTTAAGATTTCATAGTAAATGAAAGCTTTACAAAAATTAAAATAAACATAAACTTACTTATAGCTCGATATTCTAATTTAAGGAAATGTCTGGTACTCAACCATTATTTCGTAATATATACAAACCAAATTATTTATTTTGCCTCCAACCTAAATTGCCATATTTTATAACAATTATTGTACTGATCTATTATAAGTATTAGTTAGTTATAAAAAATTAATTGTTTTGATATACTCTTAAGATACAATTTTGAAAGTATGAATTAGTCAGAATTTGCTTGCTTATCAAATAGGGATCTCCTTGGTAATTTGCATAATATTTTGCATGGAATGCATTAGCATTGATTACCAATTCGAAAATGCTATAATATTGACGTTCAATAAATCCGGCATTAACCTTATCAGTTTGAACACTAATCGATTTAAGCTATCCAAAATCCACCCGATATTATAACCCATCGTTCAGTTCTAAATACTGTAATGAAATTAGTATGAATTTAATTTTAAAGTAAAAAAAGACAAATTATTCTCATAAGCAACAAAAAAAGCAGTTCAAAATGAAGTTCGACGAAACAAAGTTCGTAAAACTAAATAATTTATAAACAAGAGACGCGTACTTCCGAAAAAAGACATAGTATAGAGGCGCTCGATCGAACTGCTCGAAAATCCGATTAAACAGTTCCAGCGGCAGTAGACGCGCCGTTATACCGTAGGGGGCGAAGCCGACCATCCGTAAATTAATTAAAGTTTACGACGAAAAGGCTGTCTCTCTACGGCGCCAACAGGCACAGACTATCAGTAAATAATCGAGCAATCGAAAATCGCGATGTGTACCGCACGTGTATCCATTTTCTGTATGCAAATTGTTTCGTTTATACCCTGCACACTTCGATCTTTATTTTTCTGAATCGAATCAGGTTATAACCGTCTTATAATAATTTTTCTTAGTTTTTGGTATACCAAGAGCTGTATAACCATTACACCATAAGCCTCAACATACACAGCCAAAAGAAGAAGAAGAAGAAGAAGAAGCAGGACACCTGAAGGCGTCTACCTACCTGAGAACTCGGTGTTCTGCTTGAGGTCCTCGAGCACCTCGGGCTTGAGTTTGCTGTTCTGTTTACCCATGGCTGCTCCTCCTTACTCCTCCGGCTTCCTCGGCCCTCACCGAGCGGCCAGTCCGCCGCCCCGCGTGCTGATGCTGTGCTAACGCGCCCCTGGCCTTTCCTTAGCTTCTCTCCTTCCGACGCACTCCTCTTCTCTTCACCTGACTCCGAGACTCTAGTTGGCGATACTTCGGCAGAACCTAGACAGAAATTAGATGCGGTAAGTTAATGCTGTACATGCGGTATATATTTGTATGAGGGTATATCTATATAATTGTTTCTTTTTTGGGGGGTCTGCAAGTTTTACTAACCTTGATATCTGTTATTATTTGAGATTGAAATTTTTTTATAAAATAATAGTAAGAATATTTTGAAATTTAGTTGGGAAAATAAGAACTCAAATTTTAGTATAATTTAAAAAATGCTAGTTTGTTCAGTTTCGGGGTTTTAAGAGGAAAGGAAGGTGGACCAGAAAATTCTTCACATCACACTCAATCATTCATACCACACAAATCATACAAATCGTCTGAAACAGAGAAAGAGATAAGATAATGAATCAACAGTTTAATAAATGTACAATTTTAGAGCATAGTGCGATTTATTTATAATAATAGTAATAATCATCATCATCGTTATCCTCATAATCACAATAATAATCGTAATAATATCAATATATATATATATATTATATACTAATAATAATCATAATCAATAATAATAATGACAATGTAGGTTAGTGGCCGGACACCACATACAAAATATCTCAATTTATACGTCTCTCTCTCTTTCTATATGTACCAAATACAATATTATATACGTCGCCTCGCAAAACAGCCCCTCTCGCCTTCCCAACAGCTCCTCACCCGAAATGTGTATATATATATATAACTTTTGATTGAGCGAACGGAATATTTATATAATATATATATCTATATAAAACACGCGCTATCGCCGTCTCGAAGAAGGAAAGAGTGTACGCGACTCGAAGAAGAAAGAGAGAACGGCGAAAGCGCGGATTATATAATATCATCGACCTCTGGACTGACCGAAACACGGTTGAACTACTAGTTTTACTGTTTTTTTTTTGCCGTTAAATTTGTAAGTCTTTCTAGCTGATGTTTACGAGCATCCGTCAGAGAGTTCGTTCTAGCGAATTTCGGTCAGTCGAGAGCTCTGATTTTTTTTCACACAATAATGTCTGGTGGTTCCATCACGATGTACAATGTAATTTTACATAATCGTAACGCAGTGTGTGTCTATATACACGGGTGTATGCGCGTATATATACATATACACCAATGAATATAATAATAATAATATAATAATCATAATAATAATCATAATAATAATAACAATATTAATAATATGAGTACGAATGTGATATAATGTAAAGAGGTGTACGCTGCACAATTAAGGGTATAATTCCGTGCGTTGTTATACAAGTTCGACTCGCCGATGTGATGTATACACAATCTTTTTCTTTTTCCTTCTATAATATTCTCTTTCGTCGGAGATTTAACACGTATGGCCTATAACGGAGAGTATTTGTTTTGTTTGCGTAGTAATTAAAATTTCGTACACACACATTTATATAGACTTTCGGTATGTATTATATTTATATCATATAATATAATCTTGTTATTTTATTTCTTAATAACTTTGTTCGTCTGCATCAACGCGACTTTATAAAAGTACGAATGGCTCTTCGCCGCGCGTTATATCATTATTATTATTTATTTTTTTAAAATCTTTTTGTTGCCATAATAACAAAAAAAGCTGCGTGTAGAAAATTTTGATTCGGTTATAAAATTCCCTACAAAAATGTATTGCGTATGGAGTTCGAAGGCGGTTCGCGCAAAATCGTTATCAATTATATCAGACGCGAATCTCGAAGAGAAACATCGATCAAGTTTTTGCGCGATTGGATGTTATGTATCAGGCTGTATCACACACGGGTTATTTTTTCGGATCGACAGCTTCTAAGGATTCACACCAATCTTCTCAGTTTTCCAGAGAGTTAGCCGAGGTGTACACGACGTGTATGTAGCGTAATATTCTCTTGTATACACAAAGCAGTATTGATTCGCGTTGTATATATGGTGTATACAATATGGGAATTGAATTAATTATATCCATTCGTTTTAAAAATTAATCAAGAAACTAAAAAATTCTAGAGCCATTAACGAATTTAGGACACGTCGAAAAGCGAATAAAAAACTGTCCCCTGCGCAGTTGAATTGTTTGTTTATACCGCTGGTGAAATTGTTCCTCCTAAATTGAAGTTCGAACACGGCGCGCACACTTCCGACAAAGAGAGAGAGATAATGACGTCATAATCGCCAGAACTTTCCAGCCCTATTACGTGAATTGAATCTGTGTGTCATCCGCTGGTCTCAAAACTATTTCAAGTTATTCGAGAAAAAAAATGTTGTCATCGAGGTCTTATCAATCGTTATACCTTCCGCGCACACGTCTATACGTATTGCGTCACTGTTTTATCTCCTTCCGTTTGAAGTAGGGGAAGGAGATTGCGGTCACGTGGACTAATTAGGCTGGACTCGAGAGAGAAAAATCAACGGGTTTGAATATGAGTGGACTGGTTGTTTTTCAGACTTACTGTAAAAAAACCTTTCAAGAAAGTATTTTTTTGTAAACGTTATAACCAAAATTGTATATAAATAGAACGAAGCACAAGACACCGCAATCTCGTCGTTATTAAGACCGTGTCGTCGCGCGTCGAATCTCTCGTTCGATTTACATAATCTCCTATATATACGCGCTTTTCTGGCAGATCGACGGAGTCTCGAGCAATTTCATTTCCGGAATTTTTCCAATTCGAATATGCCCTTCTTTCCCGCGCAGACGTACGTATAAACTTTAATCTAAATTCACGACTCTTTAATTACACTCAACCTGGTCTAGTTTTAACAAAAAAAAAAAACTCACCCTGACAAAATCCACGCACTTCTTCGTCAGCCACTGTTATACACCAAACTTATGCGCAATTAACACGTCCAGTATACACTGCGTGTCAGCGGCGACAAAACCATCTCTCTCGGACCTTATCGTCGCACACATCCAGCGTTAATTGCTTACTATCTCGACGCGACTCGTTTATTATTATTTTTTTGTTTTTTGCATTTTCTTCCGGTCTTTTATCAAGTGAGTCTATAGTCTTTCCTGCTCTTTCTGATGTATTTTTTTTCTTTATTTTTAATTGGCCTATCAGATTTCTCGCCTGGCTTCATTAGCGTCCGCACATATAACGACTCGATCGATTGTGTTTGATCGCGTTTTATGTGTCTTCGCGCCCCTGTTTGGCTAGGGTAAATTTGACCGAATTTTTGTGTCTCGATTAGGTTGATTAGTGAATTCTGTTGGTTCCTGTCGTGGAAATCAAGTAATTGAGCCGTTGGTGTGTACGTGTAAATTAGTGTCGTTTCGTGTCTGTAATTTTTTTTCACCTATCAATTTATAGCCGTGTATGAGAGACAACTGAATACAACGATTTAAAAAAATATCATGTCAGTTACACTGTCAGATCATATTATTATTACTTTTTTTTTTTTTGTTTTTATCAATATGCAACATTTATTATACTTTTACGCGGAGGCTGCGCATTATAATATGAATCATTTTATTTTTTTTTTCTTCCTTATTATCAACAGTTACATTGCAAGCTAAGAACTAGAACGTCATTCATATATATATAATATATTTTGTCATATGTGTATATATATACGAAACACGATGAGTAAGAAAAATTTGAGTGACTTTCGCAATCACGTAGCAAATTTATTTATTTTTATATATTCATTTACTTTTTACTATTAATTCACTTATACTTTTTTCCCTTACGATATACTTGATCGATTTTCATATAACGTCTAAATTTTTTGCTTTTTTTCTCCTTATATACTTATAATTCACGCGCACAGAAGAGACAATGGATCATCTTATACGTTATATAGTCTTACATTATCATGTTCAACATACTCTAATCTTTTACTCTTACTCCATCTCGTTTCACTTCATCTACTACATACTCCATGTGAGATTCGAAACGTTACATATTCCCAGAGAGATTAATGGAATGTTGCGCTTCTCTCAAAGAATTATACACGTTAAAATATTGAGCGAAAGTGTTTCTTTGAGATTCGAAGCCTTATATAGTTGGCCAGACGAAATTGCCGCGAAACTTAAAACAAAATTGCGAAAAAAAAAAGATCCTCTGAAAAGTATAACTTTCGCAATATACCAACCGGCTATTGTTCGAACTTCTAGCGGTCAGTCGAGCAAAATAAAAAAAAGAATTGAGAAAAGAACATACGCGATCGTAAAAGTTTGCATGACTTGCGGTGAGGTATAGCACACAACACCTGAATATTAAATAATGGTTTACGTGACGACACGTAAAAGTAGGATAAAATTATTACGCGAAAATCGTTCGCGCGTGAAATCCGTAAAAAATGCTCAGATTCCAGTTTTTCCGAATCATTTTGCCGATCGTAAAAAAATTGCCGTAAAAGTGTGTGGAAGAAAACTCCTCGAGCAAGAATCTCGTTATATTACGAGCTACATATGCGATCGAGAAAAATAATAATAATAAGAGAAGATGAAGATAAAGCCTTATATTCGCGAGTCTCGTTTTTTTTTTTGAGATACGAGAATATAGTTTCGCGGTTATGAGGACGATTTTGAAGGTATAAAGTGTTGTGAGTTGAAAAGGTATAGTTGACATGGATTTCGTCTTATTCGATATAGCGATTATTGCATTTTTAAATCATCTTATGCCTTTTCGTTCGTAATAATCTTTCTTTGATAAACCGACTTTGTGAAAAATAATCCTCATATACGAATGTCAAGCTAAAAATATTTTTTAAAAAAACCCAACTGACTGTATACTTAATAAAATTATCATAAATCAGACGCTCAGTGATGATTCCCCACCAAACGGTCACACGAAGTAGAAAAATATAAAGTACAAAATAGCGCAATTTGCTTGAGAGCTGCACAACACATACGTACACTGTCCTATAACCTCTCTCTCTTTTTCCCTCATCGTATATTGCAAAAGTGTTCAATTGACATTCCCTACCCTGGTAGAAACGTTAGCATAATTGATGACATAATTATAGCTTACAGAAATTAATTTCGTCACCAATTATAGCTAACTTTTCTACCAGGGCTGCGTCATTTATTTTCAGCTCTCATACCTTTCCTTATTTTTTCCGGCTCCGATTTGAGCTTCCTCGGACCGTTTTCTAATTCGATTGTCAATGCTCGACTTTCTGGGCGGCTCTTATTACCGAGCCCGAGATTCTCTCTGTCGTCGGTTATTTTGCATCCGCTGATTACCAAACGAAATGGAAAATAGGAGATCATTTTCCTCGAATGCGCATTTAATTTTATTTGAATTTCAAATGAGTATTACAGTATGGGAGGGTATAGAGGAACATATATATAATATTTAGTGGTGGTGTATACACGTGTATTTTCCGGAGAACGAGGAAAAGGTATAATAATGCAAATTTTTACGCAAACGAGAAAATCGCCTGTTCTCAATTTTAAATTTAGTCGAACGGAATGCTCGTGTATATATTTTGGAATGTCTCTCTCGTCGAGGCGAGGATTGTGAAGTGCTCGAGTAAATTTTTGAAAAAGAGATATGTGGATCTATATCCACAAATGTTTTTTTTTTTATTGAAAATTGACTTGATAGTTTGATTAGATGTATAGCTTTTATTATACGCATAGTACTTAATAATTATACGATAAAAGCGGGCTGTAAAACTATATATCGTCGTATATATAGAAGATAGTAAATTCACAATATTTTTATTTTTCTTATCCGCCTCAACCAGTATATAGATATTTTATATACGTAGAGAGAGTGTGTGTGAACGTATGTTTATATATATTTATATATAATATATATATGATGCGCGTGTCATGTAGAAGGGCGCGATGATATGTAGCTATGACCTAAGGAATTGCGACGGGGCGTATTTTCACATCGTTATTTCACTCGGCTTAACTCTCGGAGAATATATTTATACATAAATTCAATGTCTTCAAAATCAATACTGTACAATCAACAACGCTTTTAATCAAATTCGATCCGGAAACGAAAATGTGATATACCTTGATCTAATTAAACGTTACATTTAAAAGTTCCCGCGCGAACGGAGCCTCGTCAGTGATGTATTTCTCCGTTGCAATCATTTTGCATAGAAGAATGCATAATTACACTTCCAGACAAATTTTCACGTCTTCTAGTTCCACGCTTTTGGATATAGGATAAAAATAAAGACACTGAACCTTAAGAAAATATAACCGTAAGTACTTATATAGGCAAAGACATGATGATAATCCGTTATAGAACTGTCCACTTTTCCTCTGTCTCTCCCTCATCGCAGATTTTCCTAACTATAGAACATGCAATTGGTCGAAGGCTATATCACTATATAGACTGCTATAAGTCTATCGACTGCGTTTAGTTGTCTCGAGACTCGCAAAGAGTTGTCATTAGGTTTAAATGTTTTCTGTTTTTAATCGAAGAGTAAAATTTTTCGGCTTCATCGAGCAGACATCGAGAGAGTTAAAAAATTATTCCATAAAACAGTAGTGGATCGCTCCTTTGAGATTAGACGATGAGATTGATTATTCACAAAATTATAGATATATACGTAGTCGAGGAAAGAAGAGGTGAACACGGATGAAAGTATAGAGTAGTAGTAGTAGTAGTAGTTGCGTACGAAGAGTATAGTGTATTTGTGTGTGGGTCTGGTCTGAGTTATAGAAGCGAAAATTCGCATATGGGATTTATCAAAATATAAAATATGTTTTTGAGTGCCTCGATTATACGATATTGAAATATCCTTTGCCTGACTTATATAGAGCTTCATTTTATAGAAACTTACGAGCCTATATTAAGACAATTAGTTAAAACGCGATTGTAGATGTAATTTATAGATCGTTTATTTAATGTATATATATAAATGCAATTTTTTTTTCTTCTTCTTGCTGCTCTCCCGCTCTCCCTCTCCCTCATATTCCCTATGTAACGATTTTTTTTCATATTTAATTAATAATTCTAAGCGCATAGCGTATAGAGATAGTTTTTTTTTATTTGTTTATTCATTATTTTTTCTTATATATCCTTGAAAACGTTCGAGCACCCGTATAGCGCCCGGCGTTTTGTTTCTTATTACTCCTATATAGTTTACAGAAGATTGAGAAAAGACGGGATAGTTGAAGATTTTCCGTTCGTTCTTGTTTCCTTGGTTTTCTATCTGTTCGATCGCACGTCCTACCGATGGTTGTGCGCGCACGCCGAGCAAAAGGAGGTGGCCGAAAAAGTTGTGTGCGTCGAATTCTATATAGATAGATCTGTATTAAGGCGTGAAAAGTGTGAGAATTGGACGAGATCAGTTTGAGAGTTTAGTTCGTGCTCTTTCTCTTTCTACTCTCGAGATTCCAATTGTCCGATAATTTACAGCTCAGTCGGCTCTATATACGTTCTTGTTGTTGTTGTTGAGCTTCGAAATTCTCAAAAGTATACATTTTTCTTTTATAGTCTTGAAATTGAGAAGCCAACTTGTTGATTGTGTGCGTATGTTTACTGGTAGTGATACGAGCATCTTATAAGTATATGCTTTATCGCAATCTATAGATGTAAATTAATGAGACAATCAGAATTCTTCTAGCCGATGGAAAGCGAACAACGAAATTTGCGAGCGATTGAAGATATATATATATATATATATATATATATATATA